>SRPY01000275.1:0-37791 GCA_018360145.1 Claviceps africana | reverse complement strand
AAAAAAAAAAAAAAAAAAAAAAGAAAAGAAAACTAACCCAACCCAGTCTGCCCCCAATGCGCCAACATCCTCACCGTCTCCCTCACGGCGCAGCGCACCAACCGCCTCGAGTGCCGCACCTGCCCCTTTGAGCACACCATCACCGAGCCCGTCTTCTCGCGCCGCCTCTTTGAGCGCAAGGAGAAGGAGGACGTCTTTGGCGGGCCGGGCGCGTGGGACAACGCGCAAAAGGGCCGCGCGCAGTGCCCGGCCGAGGGGTGCGACGGCGACGAGGCGGCCTTTTTCCAGGTGCAGATCCGGAGCGCCGACGAGCCCATGACGAGCTTCTACAAGTGCATGACGTGCGGGAATCGGTGGCGGGAGAACTGATGGGGATGGAGGATGCGCGACGTGGATGTCGACGTGAGACTTGTGAATGATGCGGCGTTGGGGCAAGGTGTTTGGGTTCTCTCGATTTACTTTGGGGAGAAAAAAGATAAAATAAAATAAAAAGGGTTTTCTTAAGCTTCTTAAAGTTTCATTTCCTTTTCCATACACAAACAACCCTATAAAACATCTCCTTTCTACCCCCCCAAACGGTCCTCCTCCCGATGCCACTCCACCGCACTCCTCATCTCCTCCTCCACAAGCCGCTGCACCAGGTCCGGGCTCATGACGTCGTGCCGGAAGCGCTCCTGCTGCAGGAGCTCGAGGTGCCGGAGGGTCGGCCCCGGGTACGTCAGGTACTTGAGGTAGGGCGGCCGGGACCAGTACTGCAGGTAGGCGAGGTAGGCGACGAAGGCGGGCTGGGAGAGGAGCTTCTGCGAGGCGAGGTGGTTGAGGTAGTAGGGGTTGGCGAGAGCCTGTACGAACTGGGTGGTGTTAGTTTTTATGTTCTTTTTCTTTTTCTTTTTCTTCTTTTTTTCTTTTTTTTTTTTTCATCCTTTTTTTCAACCACTCACCTCAAGCTCAATCTCAAACCGCGAAAACCCCCCATACAAAGGCTCATCCCCCGGCGGCACCCGCGGAGACGACTCCACCGACATGTTCAGGTCCCTCGATGGACGACGGGCGTGTCGCGTCCGTTCTGGCAAGTCGGAGGGGATGGCGAAGGAGGAAAGGGATGGCGGCGGCGACGCGGGCCGTCTTGGAAGCGATTCGGACGGTCGGCGGGTGACGGACGAGGCCATGCCGGGTCCTGGCGGCGCCTGCGTCTGCGTTGGGCTCCAGCCAATGGGGGGGCTGCGCGGGGAACACCGCCCCACCCTGCCTCGCCGCTTCTTCGCGCCTGTCCGACGACCGGACTGCATGACAACGCAAATCTCAAGCGGCCATCCACTTCAACTTATCTCTCCACCTCTCGCGTGGGTGCTCACATGCGAGGTGGAATGAAGACGTATCAAACGATTCGTCTGAAGAGCGAGCGTGACGGGCGTGCCGAGACCATGTCGACCCGCGTTGCGACAAGAACAACAGGTGTGTGGAAAATTATAATATATACAGATTAAGTGGTTCTAAAGCCACGTGCCTATCAAAGACAAGTTACCAGAGCTATGACAGGCGTGCTTTTATAAGTCGCACGTGGAACTTTGAGGATTCATTGGCCTTCATTCCATTCCATCCTAACAACAGCGTCTTGTCCTTGCAGGGCAGTATGGAAAAAAAACCCTCGATGTCCGTCACCATTATTGACTCAAGACTGCTTACAGGGCAACGAGAGCGGCGAAAAGGGCGACCAGGGCGCCAACAGCAGGTCCCATGACGGCAGCGCCGTTGGTGGAGGTGGGCTGAGCGCCGGTGGAAGTAGCGCTGCCATTCTTGGATCCGCTGGTGCTGTTCGCTGAAGCCGTAGGAGTGCCGGTAGGGGGGGCGAGGGAGTGCGTGCCGGTGGTGGTGAGAGGGCTGGTCTTGGCACCGGCACCGGCACCACCGGTGAGAGCCTTGCACTGCTCCATGGAGACCTTCTGGGCGGTCAACAGATCGGCGGGCTGGCACTTGTTCTCGGAGGCGCACTGGGTGACGGGCGACAGCAGCTTGGACTGCACCTCAGGCTTGCAGGCGCAGTTGGCCAGCTCCTGGGAGCTGCCGGTGCAGCCAACGTCGGCGAGGGCCTTTTCGATACATGGCTTCTGGAGAGTGGCGAGCTGTGTCAGCGAACCGCGGAGATGGAGGAGGAGAGGGGAACAGGCGCCGTCAACAAGGACCAAGGGGAGGGGAGGACTCGCGACGTACAACGCAGCTGGGGACGCCGTCCAGAGTGGCGGCGGCAAGGCCGGCGACGGTAAGGGTGAAAAGAGTGAACTTCATCTTGACGAGAGTTGGTGTTGTATCGGGATTGGCGGTGCGGTACAGGTTCGAGGATATATACAGCGAGAGTGAGAAACGAGAGGACGTTGGATGGAGGTTTGAAGCGAAGAGGGGGAGGGAACAGGAAGGACGTGCAGGGACAGCGGGTACGCTGACGGCCTTTTGTATGTACATTACACAGGGCCAGGGGGGGGGGGGCGCCCTGGCCCAGTATGTATGGCCGCGGTGGAGCTTCGTGGAGCCTTTGTTTTCCCGTGCCTGTGTTTTGGCAGCGAGCGACGGGCAGCGCGCGACGGGCAATGGACAATGGGCGACCAAGACGGACGGAAACGGCAACTGAGTCGTCGTTGCCGTCAGCAGCAGCAGGTACGGAGACCCCGGCCGCGCTGGGGCTGGGGCGGGTGCGCCACGCACCAACGCTACGATGCACCCACCAGCACAGCACCGCTGGCACTGTCATTCGTGCGCGTGCTTCGCCACCACACACAGTGCGAACGCTCTCTGTCCGCCGTCCCGCAGGGCCGCGGGTCCTCCAGGGCCACGGCCTGGAGAGGCGTCCGTCTGTCGCAGACAGCCCGTCTCTCCACATGACTCGATCCACAAACAATCCACAAACACTCCACAGCCCGCAATCCCCAGTCTCCAGTCTCCAATCTCCCCGCTAGGGCGTCGACGGCCAGGAACCCGCAACCGGCCAAATTGACACGAAATGAGGAAGACACGCAGTAGAAGCCAGACGGAAGAGTCATCCACCTACATTTTCAATATATATACATACCTATGTAAGTACCGCCCACGCCCTTCTGCGTACGCATGCCGATTAAGGCAGCGATCGAAGGCCGGTGATTGTAAGTGATGAGGTAATTCTTCTGTTTCGGGTCTAGCTTTTTCGTGCTTGTTATTCATTCCGAAATGAGGCGTCATGCTGCCGCTTGTGCTCCGACACGTCCGAGACCTGTCCCTGCACGAAGCCCGCGCTACCGCCACCGCCACCGCCACCGCCGACAGCCGCCCTCGCGCCCCTCGCCCCCTTCGCCCCTGGACCCGGCCGGCCCTTGGGCAAGTTGGCCCGTGGCTGGCCAACTGACCACGCGCACGCACCCGCCCAGACGTCGCCACCGCGCTGCGCCACGGCGGCGGCAGGAGCGATGGCTTCATTTTCGACGCGTCGGCCTCTTGTTCTTCTTTTATTTTCCCGCCCATCTTGATGTTTGTCCTAGCTTTCCCACCTACCAAACACCCCGCCCCCCTTTTATTTGGACCCGTGATGAACGGCTGCTCTCCCTTGCCCGCCAATGGCTGCGCCGGTGCGTCATGGACGACTCCCTGATTTTCCAATTTGACAGCAAGTAACTTAACTGCATCCGGACCCATCAAGTGCCTCGTTGGTGCCCAGAACGCTGCTCACATGCCGTCGTTTTTCTCGAACCTTCTTTTTTTTCCTTGGTTGATTGGCTATTTTATAAACAAGTCGTACAGTACCGGATACTTGGGACTATTATGATCAGGTATGATGTACATACGTGTTGCGTTTATGTGCATGCACATAAAGCGCCTCCTATCACAAAATTTTGTATTGGACAAAGTGACCCATATCGAAACGCAACCCCCCCCCCCCTCCCCTTCCCCTGCGCACCAAAGGAACAAAAAACAAATCTTCTCGAATCGGGCTTCGTGCTACTCAATTTCCGCTAGCACCTTCCGACCCAGGTACGCCCGCCGAGCTCATAACGAGCGGGACGGAGAGTTGTCCATGGCATGACGGCACAAACGTCCCGACGGGGGAATTGAGTCAACGAGGCACTAGGGTGAAACAAGAATTCACCATGCACGGTGGGTCCCAGGTCATTTCGAACCTCGGGGCACCAACACTGCACAGTGTGGCACTGTATGAGGGACGGCCTGACCCTGCTGTACCTACCTGCTGTACCGATACATAAGGGCGCCCACCCGCGCAGCGAAGCCTGACCGTGCTGCAGCCGTCCACGTGGCTTCTAGCACTCGACCATGCATGCAATTTTGGGTGAGAAGGGCTGCGGAATTGCTTGCGACCCACCGCAGCCGCTCCGCTGAGGTGACGCCCCCGGTCCGTCACATCCGAGGCGTGTCTGCCAGATGCGCGCATCATGAGGAAACAAGCGCCGCTCATCCAGGCGTCCAAATCGGGCACAAAAGGGCGACTGGGCCAATTATTATACAGGGTAGATGATGGAATACTTGGTTTTGTAATAGGTATGCAGGTATCCTGTGCAGGTGCGGGGCCCATGACCTATGTATGTACAATGGTACCCGTGTCGAATTTATCAACAGTACTTGGTGTACTTTGGTTCAATACTCAAGTAGTTTATATCATGTATCCCTTTGAGTGCGTGAAGGCGCCAATGAGGTCACGGAACCCACACCTGGAGCAGTACATGGAGTGACTTCTTTACCCCGCGCTTTACCCATATAAATCGATGTAGCGCGCTGTACTTGGAGAATCTTTGTGACTTCTATTACGGGCACCAAGGAGATAACATAAAGTACGCAAGAAAAGGCTAAAACAACCACGTCTGCGCTGCGCAAGGTACCCGAGTGTGACAAGAAAAAGGCGGGGAGGCCAAACAGCCTAAACCACCAGATGGATGGGGCCGCGATCTCCGGCCTGGGCTTTGTTTCCCGGAAAGCATCGACTATAACAAATCTGCTACGGCGGCGCCGTCTACGTTTCCTGTCCTGCCTTAAACTGTTTCTTTAATTCCTATCCTACCTTGGAAACAAGACAGCATTTACCAAACCCAGTATATCTATCTTACTCCCTCCCCATGCTACCTAGCTCGGTTCTCCTGTCGGCCCTCGCCTTGGCGGCTCCCGCTCTGGCAAATGGCAAGGCTGTAAAAGCTAAACGTCATGACCTATACAGGTACTGCTTGCAAGACCCGATTGCAGATTGGAGCAATACTTGCGAGAAGATAGAGAAGGTCGCCTACTGCGTATGTCACTGGCTTTTCTTTTCTTTCTTTTCTTTCTCTTCTCTCTCTATATTTAAATTAGTGCTAACTTGTTGGTTTAAAAGTGTCATTCAGATTCTGGCCGTGGCATCAAACCCTCCGATCCCTATGTGAGGTTGGTCCTCACTGGCGAGGAGACTGGAGATTCGTCTGGATTTCCATTCTGTGGTCCCGACCGCGAGGGCGCTATCTACTGCGGATAGGCAAAGGGCGTGTTTAGACCATTCGTGCTTCCAAATGCCTTGCTTGTTTTTTTTTTTTTTTTTTTTTTTTTGGTGCCTCGGCATCACAGCGCTAGCTAGGTAGTCAATCAACGGGAACTGCACCAACGGCGGCTGCACTTGTGATTCGTCAAGGCCCGTTTTTCAAAGGCTTTCGTGGTGGAAAGGAATGGCAGGTCTAGTGCTCGGGGTAGAGGCTACATTTACGCACCGACCCACTTCAGCATCTAATCAAAATAAAGTTACTGAGGGTCCCTAAATATATATTAATTAATATTAATGTATAAGTACTGAAAGCATTAAATGATACATAATACTACTTACCTTTTAAAAAAAAATGTACACATAATATAAAGAACAAAATATAGTCCACCGCCTCGCCTTCCCCCCCCCCCCCCCCCTCGCACTACCGGGGGAAAGTAATGCTTGACCATATCAATGTGCACAAGAGAAAAGGTCCTCTGGGCCTGGTGGCGTCAGCGGCGCAAGTCGGCCTAGGCGAGAGAAAATCATTACAGACGTGGTGGTCCTGTGTCCTGGGCGGGCATTGCTGTTCTGATCGCGATTACGATTGCCATTACAACCACGGCCACGACTAACTATACTATACCCATCGGGAGCACTCCCGTCTGGTCAATACACGCGCGCAACCCCCCCTACCGATCATCCCATCTGGTCCTACTCATAATGATGGGCCGCGCCGGATCCCAGGGGCCCCGAATCTCATTCTTGTACTTTTGCAGACCAATCAGCCACCAGCTGCAACCGCCCGTCGTCAGGACCGCGATGACGACGCTGAAAATCATGCCCAGGATACCGCTCTTCCAGGGCCACCTGCCGTTCTTGGCGTCGCCCAGCACGACGCCCACGCCCCATCCCGCGCCAAGCACGAGCACAATCGTCTGGAGGACGTGGTACCGCCAGCTCCTGTGGCGGACGTGTCTGCAAAAGACGGGGAACAGGCCAAACACCTCGAGGCTGAACAACGTCAGGCTGAAGACCTGGTTGGTCTGCGGCAGCCGGCTCGCCAGGACCGTCGACGCCATGAGCGCGGCGTTGGTGGACAGCGACGCGGGGAACTTGGCGCTCACGCCGCCCGAGTAGTCGAAGAAGAAGATGTTGATGGCGAGGAGCCAAAACGATATGGCCCAGATGGAGTCGCTCGATGTGGACCGCGTGAGGGACTTGAGAATCGGCGACAGCCCCAGCAGAGTAGAGTAGATGAGGAGGGCGGATTTGATGGTCCCCAGTCGCTGGTGCGTACGGTTCTCGTCCCACGGCATCAGTGGTTCGGCATTGTCGTGGCGGAACTCGGCGCTCGCCTTGGGCGACAGCCTCGTGCTGCCGCTGTTGCTCTGGGGGCTCGCCGTCGAGGTCAGTGGTGCGGCAAGACGTCCGTTGCTGGTTGCGTACACGGCTGTGCCGCCCTGTCCGTGTAGGCTCGCGGTTGTCAAGGACGAGCCCGGTACCGAAGCTGCCATGGCCGAGGCTGGCGCTGAGCCCTCGGCTGTACTCGACGGTAGAGACTCGACCTCGACCCTCAACGGATGAGGCGGCCGTCGTATGCTCCCCGCTCGATTCCGCCTCCGCAAACTCGCGGACCTCGCCGCGACGGTGATCGGGGTCATGCCCATCATGGTAGACGGGGACGACGTCGAAGAAGCTGATGCCGCCCCTGCCCCTGCCGCCCCCCCTGCCGCCGCGGCTGCCTCGGCAGCGGCCGTCTTGACCGCCTCATCCTCCTTGTCTTCCTCCTCGGAGACCCATCTCTCCCAGAGAAGCCAACCGACAAAAGTGGCAAAGCTGCTCCAGCTTACGACGGCAACGGGGCTCACGCGCGCATGGAAGATTCCCACAAAGCAGACGATGAATATTGTTACGGAACAGACATGCTGTAGGATGATGGTGGAATCGGCGACCAGGGGCCAGAAGTCGTACGGTTTCAACCGAGGATTCCGTTGCAGGTTCTCTAGAAATGTTGCTTGGTCCGTGTAATTATCAGGAACTGTATGGAAGAACCGTCCCAGGTGAATTGTCAGCCTGCTTTACTCAAATAAGCCCATGAAAGAAGAAGAGGAAGAGCAAGAGCAAGAGCAAGAGCAAGAGCAAGAGCCAGAGGGAGAAGGATGATTAGGGAGCTGGACAGGAGAAGAAAGACTTTGGAGTGTTTTGCCCGTACATGATTGCTTCACCCACATGAGCTTCTTCCAAGCTCGCTTTCGTCGACGACTCCTGCTACGGTCAGTGCCTACGCCTCGCAAAGCCGCACTTCCAGTCTGACCATCGTCGAAGTGGCGCGCTCTTCGCGGCGGCGACAGATGCGCATCATCCGGCGACAGGTGGGAGCGGTCAACGGCGTTGAAGGCCGCGGCGCGGGAGCGCGGCGGCAATGGCGTCTCGTCGTCTGTGGGGGAGGGCATAGTTGAGACCCGTCTACAAATGGCACGGCGTGCACATCTGCGTCAGCATGAGACATGAGACATGGGACACGGGAGAAAGGAGCGCGCGCGCTTGAGCGGGCGCCGATGTGTAAGCTGAGCGATGTGTCGATGGATATCCTCTTCGAATCTCGACGTTGACTCGGCGACTTGGCGCAAACCGGAATGGGGATTGGTGGTGTTTTAGGTTTTGGGGGGGATGGTGTGGGGGTTTCCACCTCTCCTTGGCGCTACCCTGGAGCTCGAGAGCTTAGAAGTGGGTTTGAGCCCTGTGTTGAACTTTTCAATGGCGTAACGGGTGACTTTCTCGACCGACGAGCGTGGCTGGCCCGAGGATGGGTTGGTGGCCGGGCTGGGGAATGGCCGTTGGCAGAGGGTAGACGACATGCCAATGGCCACTAGTCCCGGGCCACGCTGGCTTTTTTTTTTTTGAAGCCGTCAGCAGTTGGAGGAGACGAGGCAAAAAGTGTGAGAGCGCAGGGACTGATCGTTGTTGCCCGGGGCGCGCGGATTGGTGGCCGGACTATCAGTCGGACCGCCCGTAGCGAGGGCTGCAGGTGACCCTTTTGGTAAAGCGCCAAACAGGTCACAAAAGGGCCACTGAGCCAATCAATCATACAGGCTAGATGAAGAGTGCTTAGTTTTCTGTAGGAGCTACACTGTAATAGAAGTTCTAATAATCGTCTTAGTATGAAGAGCTGCATTAAGAATATCGTGGAGGTGTGCGCACTCAAAGGGGATAGAATTTACTAGTTAGTTCAAATAATTAATTACACATACAATTGGCTGGTTAGGAGCGTCATAGCGCGTTCGCCGCGCCTGAACTGTGAGGACCGCCGTAGTGCATTGACAAACGAGCCAAGAATAGAGCTCGGATCCCCATAATGTAATGAGGACGTGGCTGTGCGCTAACCACCTACCTTCTCAAAGGACTTGCCAAGCAAGCCTCAAGGCGCCGAATTTCAGTTTCAGGCTGGCCCTGACGTCTGGCTGGTTCCGTGGACAGTTGCCAGCGGCAACCGGTATTAGGTCAGCAGATCCGAAACCCGCGCTCAAGGTATGTATACGCACCGACCAATCACGACCGCAACGCCAACGCGCGGGCAAAAGGGCGATGAGCAGCCTTGCAGTGGCCGTTGTAGTTCTGCAGATTGACACAGCAGGAGCCCGGCGAGGGCGTAGATAAACCCAGAGTTGTTCAGCTAGCTAATCCGAGAGTTGTTGTGGGGCCACCGCACGCACGCCGCACACACGCCACACACACGCTAACACACACCACACACACGCTAACACACGCCACACACATACTATAGAGATACTTCTAGCTTTATTTACTTAATAATTTATTATAATTCTAAATAAATAGCTATTAATATATAACTAAAGCGGTTAGGGTTAAATAATTATAAAGTACTAATTAAAGGTTAGGATTAGGGATAGAGCTTAGGGATAGAGCTAGGATTAGGGTTATTATAATATATTCTGTGTATTTTTTATAAAGACCAGGACCTATAACAACTCTCGCGGACCTATAATAACTCTTGTGGACCCACAACAACTCTCGGATTAGCTAGTTGAACAACTTTGGGTTTATCTATGGCCTCGAGCCCGGCCCGGCGCTGTCTGGTCTGGTGTGTCAAAAAATGGAAAGAGTGTCGGGCCATTGGCATTGGTCGAGTGCCGAAAACCCTAGCTCGGCGTCTGTCCGAACTCCGGAGGCCATGGCAATGTCGTAGCAGGGCTTAGAAAGAGGGAGGGAAGGAGGCAAGGGTGGAGATTCCCCGATTCCCCGACTCCCCCGGCTCTAAATCCCCGCCTTTGTCATCCCCCTTCTCAACGCGACTTTGTTCATGATTGCACCCACATATGTATGTACATATGCATTTACATAAAATATGTACAACGGACATCTGGATTCGGGACTCTTCAGAGATGACGATCGACTGCGTGAGGTATGAAAACGGCGCAGTCTACAATGTGGTTGGTCGCAAGGGTACAGCGTCAGCAACCTCGAGTCGCCCGTGATGAGTCGTTGGACGTGCCGAAGCCCGCGAGTCGAGTCGTCCGAGTGTCTCGTCCTCGAATGAGAAAGCTTCCCTCGCCCCTGCCTCTGCCAAGACATTGATAGATCCTTTTCTCGTCTCCCTACCCCTGGCAAGCCCCACTCCTGCGCCCCTCCGCCCTCGCCACCCCCCACCCAAAGCCCTCGCCACCCCCCCCCCGCCCTACCCAGGAACGATCTTTCACTACCTGATACTGGTTCAGCGTCCGAGTCTTACTCTGCTTAACGCGCGCATGCCGTTCCCGGATTTGTGGACCTTATATTCTGCTTCGGGCCCAAATTTTCCAGTGCTGCCCCCGCGACTCGCATCTGATTTCACTTTTACCTTTTTTTTCCCTTCCTTTTGCTCACCCGTTACCTCTACGACTTCGTCCCTGCGAGCCCATTATTAATAACATCAAAGGCCCATACATACATTCGTCATTCGAGAAAGTACATATATGCATACATCTACATTGTGTCGTCTCTTGCTCTGTCCTCACCATAACTAGTCGGCGGTGCCTCGTCTATCCTACACTCGACTGGCACGAAACCCATCACTTACTAGTATAGCCTCTTCATCTGCTCCGATCTTCGTGTCGTCCAATCTTGAGGATACAGCGACAACATAAGCTTGGCCTTGCTCAATAAATATACCCGTCTTTCGAAAGGAGAAATTGTCTTCGAACCCGCCTCGACTCGAGGACTCGAGCAGGGAAAGCCTGGTCGCGCACCACGTCGCGCTGTCCTTCCTGGCCATCGAGTCGTTGGGCACAACTTTCGCGATCCGCGACAAGGGACGAAGAAGGAAGACGCCGACCAAGCCAAGCCAAGCCAAAATAAAAAAAATGAAGTTGTTACTCCCGCTCCTCTCGCTGTCCGTCCTCGTCTCCTCGCTGCCGGCATGGCACCAAGGACCCATCATTTCCGACGACGATAACCTCATGGAGCGCCGGGACCTCTACATGGTCGAAGTCGTGCGAGCCCATTCGTCGTGCCACACACACGCAGTCATGGCCAAAATCACAAAATATGCCTCGGACGCCCAGGGATATCTTGCCGCATCATTCAAAGGCGTCGTGGCCGACGGCAACGACGAAGTCATGCCCACTGCGATGGGCCGCATCACGAGGCACAGACACAACCGCCATGGCAGACATCGTATCTCGTTGTCCGGATTTAGAAATCGCCTCGCCCTGGTGATTCTCGCTTTTGCTGTGGTTTTGGCCGTGGCGTGCTCATATCTACGAAGGTGAGTTTTTTTTTTTTTTTTTTTTTTCTTCTTCCCTCCCTACTGACGAGACAACAGGACATACATTGCTTCATCACGACGACAATCAAGCCAGGGCAACTCGGAGCCCGCTTTTTCCGAAAAGGCTCTGTCAAGGACAACCGAGAAGGACGTCTTGTTAGAGTCATGACGCGCATCTCATCCAATACCAGGAAACCAAAAGTCTCCAAAAAAAAAAAGTTAAAAAAATTCCTTTAGCCACGGCGATCGAGAGGAATAAATTCTTTCTCTCCGGCCATTCCCCCACACGGGACTACGGGACTACGGGACCGTTCGTTTTGGTCACGATTGCGACCTCACTCACTACCATTACCACTTTAGCTTGGCGTTCTTTTTTGTGTTTGCAAGACGGAAAAATGTGTCGGGAACAACGGGAAAATGTGGAGAAAATCATGGCCGATATACATGGCTGTGCATTGTACAGCTTAATGATGAATGTTGAAAACAAACGGTTTGATGAAGGTCAATTGTAGTAATAGTGTCGCGAGGCACTGCCTGTTGGACCATGTGTCCGATGCATCACCATGTGCCGCAGCTCCTCGTTTCCCCAGCATGCAGGCCATGTGCTTGTTGCTCGACACAAGCGTACATGTGGCATTCACGCATTCGCAAGGAATGCATACACGGCACGTCCACACATTCACATCCCCCTACATACAGTGGGATGTATGTACATATGTATGTATGTATGTACGTACATTGCACATACATACACGGTCGTACCTACGCACATGCGTGTATGTACATTCAAGCACGACATGTGCATTTCGTCACACAGACTTTATGCATTCGTCGGCACCTTCATGCTCCGTCCGCATGGGTGTCAAGCGCCCCCCAGACCGTCACCAGACCGGACCGTGGTGCCGCGGCGCGCCTGTTGGCCAGGACGACAGTACGCACTGGGGATTTACCGTGGAATGGCCAAGCCATCTCCATCTCGGTCATGCGGGCACGGCACTGACGCTCGATTGATCTCCATGCGCTTCGGTTCGGTGGTGCCGCCCACGCTCCCCGCATCGGCTTGCTTCCGGCGATGCTTTCCCCGGCCCCGGCCGAGTTTTTTCCCTGGCCTCTGCTCATGTATGCAATTTCCAGAGCACACTGGACCCGGCATTGGTCGAAGCCATTGGCAGCCCGCCGACCTGTTGTGCTGCTCAACGACTATGGCGTTGGGTGGCCGCAGGTCAGCGGTCGAGACGTCGGACCGGCTGGCCTGGGAGATTGAACTACATGTTGATGAAAGCGCTTGGCATATCTCGACGCTGATGTGTCGGCATGTGTAGCACAAATGGTCGCCCTCGACGATTCCATATTGTGGTGCCAAGGATTCGCATCTCGTGCGGCACCATCACCGGAGAAGGGCGTGACACAAGCACCGTTGGGCTCATCCGGCCAGCTCAAATCTGCTGGAATTGCGGAAGAGCAGCGCAGTCGATTTTTCAGACACGCTCGTTCGTTCACTCGTCAGACACCAAATACCTACTAGGTAAATACCTACTAGGTAGGTAGTCAAAGCTGCCGGCTTAGCCGCTTGGGGTCGCTTCACCTGCCGTCGACCCGACAAATCCGATCTGGCACAGGTAGCAATGACGGGCTTTCCCCCACCGAGAATATGTAGTATCGTCATGTGCATCGTAAAAGGAACTAAGACACGCGACTTCCCACAGCTTTCCACTATGCATATGTATGTATGTAAATATATACGTATGTACATCTGCCCATGCTGGTCACGGGTTCCTCTTTCAGTGTGCCCATCACTTCTCGTACTTGTCAACGATTTTATGGACACCTCATTGGTGAAAGCCGGAAGCTCACGCGAGCAAGTTCAACAAAGATTGGGTTGCAGTCAAAAATTTCTTCCACAGCTGGTAGTCGGTCCGTCACGTTCCGAGAGAGCTGCAGGGTCTCCGGGGGCCATGACAAGCTGGTGTCATGGTAAGCGCCTGCTAAATGCAGCTAGCCGCCGTGAACAGGCCATCGGTGAAGCCAAACTACTGTCAATGGCCATGGCCGTCGTCAGCTTCTCTGGACTGTCGGCGATTGCTGACGATGGCTTCACGAGACTCAACGAACCACCTTAGACCCTTGCGCATGCTAGGAATGCACTGGCCGGGTCCGTCCCCCTTTTGTGCCTGTCGCGCCCGTTTCCTTCTCGCTCTCTCGCCTCTATAACTCCTTGGCACTGAAGCAGCGGAGCCAGCCAGCCAGCGAGCCAGCCAGCCTGCATTAGATCAGATCCGAGGTCCCCCAACAAAGCACGATGGGGTTGCGGTTTTGCTGGAGAATGAATGCTGGCCACTCCAAGGACGTCCGCGTGCGTAAGCCCAAGCGCCCTCCTGGCTCTCCTGGCCCTCTTGGTCCTCACCAAAAAGCCAGCCGTCGTCCGGGCAGTCTGGTACTTATACTTTAGGGAGCCTTTCCAGGACTGTCCAGACTGTCATTGTTCTCCTCGTGATACGTCGATGGGCACGAAATGGCATCCGCACACAGTGGTGGTGGCCCCAAGACCAAGAGTCAGAACGCTCTTGTTCGAAGTCAACATCAACATCGTGACACAACATTTGCCGACTTGCCTGCCGAGGTGCGGCTTAAAATATGGTCTTGCGCTGTGGAACCTCGTGTTGTCATCTTGGATGACTTGACTCAACGGCAAAAATCTTACCCGCTGCCGTCGGTTACGCAGCTGAACGCGGAAGCGCGTGCAGCAACTCGACGGGGTTATGAAGCCGTCGGACCTGGATCCTGTTTTCACTTTTCTCGAGACATATTGGTTTGCGACGCCAACATCTCGGATCAGAGGTCCAACGTGCCCTTGGAGAACTTGGGCTTGCGTGTACAACGACTCGCTTTCTGGGACTGCTTCCCTGACGATGACCGCATAGACGGCCTGCACCGTTACTCGGCCTATCTGGCAGCGCGTTACCCCAGGATTCAGAAGGGCAAGATTGAGTTTGACAAACTGTGGTTTCCAAACCTGAGGGATCTCTGGATCATAAAAATCGGTGAAGTAGATCCATCCTGGATGGTGGGTCTGGACAAAGACATGCCGTACGAGCTTCGGTTGCAGGAAATGGCGCGGCAATTCCGATACTGGGTGGACGAAGACGTGATAGAGATTGCTCCGCTCGATCTGAACGAAGCCGAGACCAAGATGATCTTGCGAGAGGGCCGATGCGCCGAGGTGGATTGCCAGCAGCTCAATCTCGGTCGGCAAAAAATGGTATCCAAAGTCGTCTTCAAAGACGGCAAATACAACAACGGACCCGAACCAGGCGAGGAACATTTAGCATGGAGACGAGTCCGTCCTTGGTCTACGGCCGCCGAGCAAGGCAGCACAGAGACGGATACGTCTGCAAATCGCATACGATGGATCATCGTGGAACGCACTCTGACATTCTCATTGCGGTGGGACGATGCGGATGAAATGGAAGACGAGGCCCGGGCGCATCGACGCGCACGTCGTGGGCAGGAAACAGAGCCGTGGCCATGACTCTGCTGCTTGAGTGGCGTTGCAAGGACGTGTTGATGGCAAAGACAAGTAAGTATTCGAGCTGGCAACGGCGGAGGAAATGCCACCTTCTCGGAAAGGAAGGCACGTTGCTCAATGCACGGGCGGCACCTGCTTCATCGACATCAACGACATCAACGACCACACATCATGCAGCAGCTTGTGCGAGCACCTTGTTTTACTTGAATAGAGTTCGTGTTCAGGCTGAGCCCAACATCTCGGCATCTTTTATTAGATGACTTGGCTTCTGCCATAGTACTCCTTCTATGCAATATCCATGTAACATCCATACCATATCCATGCAATACCCACGCAATATCCATGCACCGAAAATATGTACTACAACAAATACTACAACCCCGCGGTTCTTGTACACCCTCACGCCTAAAACGCCAGGCTTCCATGACTAACACAGCCCTGTAGACATCTCCTGAAAGGAAAGGAAAGGAAAGAAAAGAAAAGAAAAGAAAAGAAAAGAAAAGAAGAAAAGAGAAAATAATCAACTTCAATGCACCTTCAGGCTTACCCGGTGCGCTTACTGATCCGGCGTAGACTGGCTGCTCGTGACCAGGAGCCAACCTGCTTCAGACGCCCAAAGCTCAATGCTGCTGGTGACTGAGGTGCCGCTGGCTTTTGTGGCTCGCGACTGGGAATTCCGTCCGACTCAACACGCTCCCAGCCGCTTCTCCCTCTCACGAATTCGCCGTGGTCGACGCCGGCGTCGTCTTCGTCGTCGATGCCGTCTATAACGGCTTTGCTCGGCTTGTCTTGTCTGTTCATCATGGCCCCTCGCAGTGCCGACCACGATTCAACCTGTGCGTTGACGACTTCTTCAGCACAGTTGCACTCATCACCCGCAGGACAGAGCGTCTCGCCACCAGCATGCCACTCCAGAAGACACGTCATATGGTGAGCACATCCACACGATAGACATGGCGAGAATAATCCTTCGATTGGTTGCAAGCAATAGACACACATGAGTCGGTCTTGCACTTTATGGCATCTATCGCAAGTCCCGATGGCCCCGCCAATATTCTGATGTGAGGATGTGTAGCGAGCGGGTTCAAGCTGCGTTTCGTGGATGCGGCAGATGCCAGTAACATCTAGGCCGCGCCCTGAAGCAATGAGGTTTTGGAGTTGGTCCTTTTTCCCCATGACAATAGGAGACGAGCCGGTCTTGTGGGTTTCTTCTGTGGCGCTCGCCCCGTCTCGCAACGTCATGGAGTCGTGGAAATTGGCAGCCGGCATGGCAGCCGGCATATTAGTGACAGAGACTCCGGGAAGGTTATTGAATTTCAAGACCTCCAACCGCGATATAGGCTGACCCCACGCCAGAAGCAACTCTGCATATGCATGGCGATACTTGGCATATAAGCCGGCTCTGTTGGAGTCCAGAAATGGCTTGTACAGCCACCCATCATCATCAAAGATGGATTGATCGGCCTGCACGACGTTGATCGACGTCGGGACAAGCGGCAGCATCTCATCTCCCCTGTGACCTTCATCAGATAACGACGTCCTTCTACCGCCAGAATCGCCCGACGCGTTCGTAGGACCTTGCGTGGATGCTGCCGAGTTTCTTGCAGCTGGAGCTAGCGCGCTCATAATGTACTCGACAGGACTGGGCCGTTTGCGTCCTTGGTTTGGAGGCGAGGACGAGTTGCCGCCGCCGCCGCCGCCGCCGATAAACGACCTTGGAAGAGCTATAGCAAGTGCTGATGCAAGCCCGCTGTTTCCTCGTAGAATCCCCCGAGTGCTAGGTGACCTTGACACTGTTGATGGCGGAGGTTCCGAGTCTCCCGGTTTGCTTCTGCCCTTCAGCGAAGGCGTCTCGCCACACGAGTACGAGTTGTTTTCCTGGTCGCCGTTCCAAAAATATTCTTCCGACGCGTGAGAGCCAGCATAAAGCATGGGAGTATGAAGGGTCGCTGGAGTCGTCGCTGCTGAATTGGCGTAGCTTCGACTGTGCGCACTCCATTTCCACGCTGAAGCACATGTGGGAAAGTAATCCAAGGAAAACGATGGCGCCTTCAGAGGCAACGGTGCATCCGGTTGTGACATACGGTACTCTGCATAGGCAATGCCTTCATCTGCTTGTGGTTCGCTGAACACACACGAGAGCATGGCCAACATCTGAATGTCAGCTTGTCTCTCAAAGTGATCGAACAGTTCCAAGACTAGTTCCCTAGCCAATGGATGTCGTCCCCATCTCACTCTAGCCTTGAGGCCAGGCCGGCCAGCAGCGGATGAATGTCCTTGTCCTGCTCGTGAACGTGAACGTGAACGTGGACTCCTGGCCTTCTTGGTATTCAATACCACATTTCGTGCAACAACCAAAATAGAAGCTTGGTTATGTTCGCGGCTCAACGCTTGCAAAGGGACCCCCTGAGTGAGTAAGATTGCTAGATATCGCCATAAAAACACCAGATCGCTGTTCCCATATTTCTCAACTACTCGAGCGTTGTTCTCGCAAACGTCGGCGGGATCGCCGAACATGGCATATCCCTCGGCGTATTCTCTCTTTGACGGCAATTCGGATCGCATGTCATGGATAGCTATCAGGTATCGAGGTCGTCCAAATCGGCGTCGGCCATTAGTTCCCGTGCCAGTTCCCGTCCCCGTGCCAGTTCCCGCTCCACTGGATCGCACTGATCGGTCTTCGCTCCAAGTCTTTTCAAGTTGCCTGCTTGGGCCATGCCAGAATTTCATCTTGTGGATCGATGTTGAATCAGAGCCACTAGAAAAAGAAGACGACGAGAAGTCGCTCTCAGACTCATCAGAGGTGTCGTCGGTAGCAGACGTCTCATCCGTGGAATGCTTCTGTTTGTACGGTAGGTCGTAGGAAAGGCGACCGAAGCCCGCGAAAACCGGCTCTCCCTTCGAGCGCTCCTTGTTATAGAGCTCGGCGGTAGAGAATAGCGGCCGAAACTTTTTTTCTTTGCAGGGAAAGAAGCACACAAGCCGACCGTCGTGTGAGAACCAAGCACCACAAGTCCTTGGCGTAGGAGGAATGGTTCGATGGGGCAACGGGGCAAGAGTGGTGTCTGCATCAGCAAGCTGAAGCTCCTGAGACATCGAAATGGTCATGCCCTCGTCTTCTTCGCTAGAGCTTTCATCTGCAAGACCGTCGAGATCATCATCAAAATCTCGCACGTTTTTAAAGAACGTGGTGCTAGATTCCAAGTCCACTTCGCCGAGTAGGTATGTTAATATTACTTCCAGACAATTCTGCTGGCGCTGCAGAAATTGGTCAGCAAGCAGATGAACTTCTTTCATGATTTCCTTGTGTGTATCTTCGGGCATAAAGGACGTCTTCTCGATGATAAACTTTGGTGCCTTTAGCTTCGGATAATCGGATGGTATGTCGATTTTGACTTTGACAAAGATTAATTCCCCCTCACGCCCCCATGGACCGGTGAGTGACGCGTTCAAGGTCAAATTGTCCATGTCAATGTTTTCCCACTTGACTTTGGGGATCTGAGTGCTGATCCGAAGCAATTCTTCTTGAATGGTGTCTGGCTCGGCCCACTCGTCATCTGGATAGTTGTGCCCCAGAAGACCGTGATCTTTGGAAGCGAGACGCCGGGGGTGAGCGCTTGATACTCGTCTTTTAGTCATGGTGATGCCCTTCATCCACCCAAGTTGGGCTTGACTACGCTCAACGTGTTTTCCCGAGTCGACTTTGGCCTTCATTGACGGGCCTCGCCATGCAGATAGGAGATGGCGACTCATCTGGCTTCCAGCGCGACCGCCAAGGGAAATTGCGCTTTGCTTGTATTGAGCCGGCCCGGTACTCGCTCGATGATCGCTCATCGTACCCGCTTTACGATCACGACCACGACTGTTATTCTCGTCTATCGTTCGAAACGTCTTGTATGCTGCACCTTGCCTAGTAAGACTCAGACCTTTCCTCGCAACTCCACCCTTGACGTGGCCAACGGCCGAATATATCTTCGCATCGAGACAGTGCAGTCTTAATTCATTGTCGGTGCCCCAAGATACGAGTTGAAATTCTCGGTGATCAATGTTGTCACACGAAATTCCACCTCGCGTTCTCCACAGAAACTCCTTGGCTTTGTAGTCTCCATGGCCAGAAAATACAGTAACAGGCTCGGGTGAGATCTCGACTGGTGAGTCCTTTGACCAGAGTCTATCGTAAAGGTACAGGTCTCCCGGCTCATGCTGCGGCATAGCCAGGAAGCCCCATCCGAAAGGCGTGTGGCGAGCTCTCCAGACAGGATAGTCGGTGCGAACAATGTGTTCCAGCTCGTTATCGTCATCCTTGCCATAGTCCCAGAACCGGATTGTTTTGTCGAGCGAGCAGGTGGCGATTCCGGTGCTGCGAGTACGGTTCCAGTCAACTCCATAGATTTTCGAAGTATGAGCACTAATGGACTTGACAGGCTTGGCCGCCTTCCGGTCGTCCCAAATGTGTAAGAAGCGATCATGAGCGGAGGCTATGATATGAGGATCCTGGCGATTGAACTTGACCTGAGTCGCTCCGGCAAACCAGTCACAAAACGTGAGGGCAGGTTGTCTGGGCCGTCGTAAGTCCCACCAGTGTACGTAGCCATCCACGGAGCAGGTGGCGAGCGTATCAGGATGATGAGCCGAAAAATTGATATCCGTAATGGCACGGCTATGGCCCTGAAGCGAATGCTCGATGGCGCCAGAAGAGGAATCCTCCCTCAGGTTTAAATTCCACACCAAAGCCCGGTGGTTGGCAGTAGACACCACCCAATAGTCTCGAGCCGCAAAGGGAGACCACTGGACGTCACAAACCAGCCAGGGAAGGCCATGACTTTTCAGCCGCCGAGGCGGATTGTACGGCGAGTCCAGGTCAATGATAGCCAAGCCTTCCGGACTGAATACATTTTGTCAGCATTTGAAGAATATGAGCCGTGCAGATGTAGATGGCACTCACGAAGCAAGCGCGATGTCGCGACCAGACGGAGAGATGGTGGCCGACCCCACGAGACCATCGACATGAATGGAGCCATCTGACTCGAAGCTCTCGCTATCGAATGCAGACTTGATGACCTTGCCTTTCTTGGGAGTATCGGATTGCTGGTCGAAGGATTCCATTCTGGCTCCCGGCGTCGTCCTATAGACCTCGCGCTAGCGGTCATGTCGAGGCTCACCCAATATGCGTGATGAGAGCGATGCCATCAAGCTGATTAAGCATTTAGACTGGTTCTAGGGAAGCATCATCGACGCAATTCTGCGACGGCGTATGACAGGCAAGGCTGTGATGGTGACCTGGGATGAATGTTCGCTGTCGCATGGACGTCTAAACACTCCACACAGTCCTGAGGTCTAGATCAGGTGAGCTCCAGATCGATCCATGATTTTCATGGTGGACATTGTGAACTCTGGTCATGCGAGCAGGTACCTCGTGGGGAATGCTGACTTGGCGGGGTACATCTGTTTGAACCATAAGCTTAAGTAATGGGAGTATCCCACTAAGTACTGAGTACTTTGAGAATGTTGAATTTCAACCCTATTCTCCATGTACTTTATCGATATCGGTACCAAATTTTGTCTAGTACCTGATAGATCGGTACCTAGTAAGTAGGTACTTTGCTCATTACCATTTACTTCCTAGTACCTACCTCTCGTGGTCGTCGAGGGGCCAGCCCTTAACTCCAGCATGTCGCTCGTCATGCCCCGCCTCGCGTCCCGATAAATCCTCCAACATTCTCTCAACCTCTCTAGGTTAGCCAATCCAACAAACCCCGGGAGCAAGATAATAGCCAATTAAGAGAACACTGCCTACTTGGTAGGTCTCAAAAATCCAGCAACCTACCGATAATATCCGCCCGATGCCTCATTATTGACTATTAACTCACAGATCTCGAAATGTCACTCCCTAAACGCATCATCAAAGAGACGGAACGTCTCATGGCAGAGCCGTATGCTGTCACCACTCCTCTTGCGGATCGATAGGTCTCGATCTCTGTGGCATGGAACGCCAAAAGCTCTTTGGCTGATGATTGACATTCTCTCGCTGTAGTGTTCCTGGAATCAGCGCCATTCCCCACGAAGATAACTTGCGTTACTTCGACGTCGAGATCCATGGCCCGTCGCAGTCCCCATATGAAAGTACGCCTGTCTATACACGTCACCGTTCCCCTCGGCCCTCGACCGTGTCTTCTTCTCCATTCTTTTCTCACTTTGCTGAAATTTCTGACACCGGAAAAAAAAAACAGACGGCGTCTTCAAACTCGAGTTGTTCCTTCCGGATGATTATCCTATGACACCGCCAAAAATTCGGTTCCTCACCAAGATTTTCCATCCAAACGTCGATAAATTGGGTCGAATCTGCCTGGATGTTTTGAAGAGTATGCGCTCCCCTACGGTACTCGCGCAAGTTTCACAGCCCGGTCGCGTAAAATGTCGTTTCTGAACGTGCTAATTGTGTCGCGTCGTCAGATAACTGGTCTCCCGCCCTTCAAATCCGAACCATCCTTCTCTCTATCCAGGCCTTACTAGGCGCACCGAACCCCGATGACCCTCTCGCCGCAGACGTAGCTAAGAGCTGGAAAGAGGATGAGCAAGCGGCGATTGCGACAGCGAGGGAATGGACCAAGAAGTACGCACAGTTATAGAAGCCATGCTCTTTATTTTGGATTCTGCCCAAACATACTGGGCATTTGGGGAAATAAGCCTTGAGAATTTTTTTTTTCAGCGACATCGAAGGACTTAATGAGAAACGAGCATTCTTGGAGGAGTTTGATGGTTCATTGTTTACGCCTTTCTTCGTCTTCTTTCAACTTTGTTCAAGTTTTGTTGCCCCCGTGTTTGATGCGATCAAGCGCTTCTAGAAAGCCTAAAGACGTGGGCTGGGTTTGTCTTCGGACGTCCGTTTTTCATATGGCATGCCTTAGATAAGATTACAAAGGATTTCTAGATGTCCAAGAACTCTCGCCGTTAAAATCATTGTCGAAAGCCAGCAAGACGATAGCAATGTAGCTCCTGCCCACAAGAGGTTGTTCGACAAAAGTGAGATGGCGGGCTCGCGACGTATATAAGTTTTCGTTGCAACAGGAATACCTTGGCCAAAGACGACGCCAAGTACGAAAATTCTTTTGTCGATTATGAAAGAAGACGCGAATACGTTTTAGCGAATGCAGACAAAGTTGCACTGGCTGGTATGTCTGCATCCGGTTTCCTCTACTTATCAACACCTGGTAAAGATCCAGGTCGGCCTTTTGTCCGTGGTCTCGGAACAGTACCAGGTAGCCCATACAAAAACAAAACAACAGGCTGCATAAAACAGCCAGCAAATCAGACTTAATTTCAATGGGTATTAGTAGAGACAGTGCTCTGCCGCGTTGAATTTTATTGTATCTACAATGCTAGAGTACACAAAGGGAATGATTCGGCCAGTCGGATAAAACGCGAGATTATTACACCAAGGCAAGGTCGCCAAACTTCTCCTATAATGGGTATTAGTACTAGTCTGCATCAAGTCACCAAACGGTCTTGTTTCGTAAACCTACCTTGTATCCGGGCACCATCCATCGGCCCTTGGAAATGAGCTGAGTAGTCTTCTCATCAATGGACTTCTCCGCAGCAGCAACTTCGTCCTGTTCGAAGAGGAGAAGAGAAAAATTAGTCCACGCCGCCCGCTCGAAGGCGAATTTCTCATTGGGAAATGACATACGACAGTGAGTTCCTCAAAGGGACGGGCCTCCTCAATATTCTTCAGGGTAGCAGCCAGATCCTTGAGCTCAAGATCAACAGCCTGCTTGGTGGCCTCGGCGTTCTTGACGGCCTCGACCTCGAAGGCCTCGATGGCCTTGATCTGTCGGGAGACGTCGTAGGTGACGGGCTTGAATGCTTTGAAACGCTTCTCGATCTCATTGACGATGGCCTGGTTCTTCAGCGAGGATCGGTAGGCGGCGAAGTCGACCGTCGTGGATTGCTCCTGAAGCTGCTGGATCTTGCGACGGGCGTCCTCATTGCGCTTCTTGAAAGCCTGAAGGGAGGCGACGGTCTGGCCGCGGAGGCCCAGCGAGCTGGTCACCTTGGTCCAGTCGACCTTGAGAGCTGCACTACGCTATTTTTGCGTGCAAGAATAAAAATTAGCTCATTGGGGATGCTTCCGAAGAGATGGCAGGGGGGGTTCATCGTGAGGACTCATGGCACGCGCGGATTCGGGTGCAAGGTAGATGAGTGAAGCCGGAAGCCCTAATTGAACAGAGTAACTCACCGTGGCCGCCATTTTGATTGTGTTTTGTGAGGATCTCGTGGAGAAGACAACGAATGTGGTGATAACTGATGCGTCGCCATGCCAAACTTGCCCAACCAAGATTGCTGGAGTGTCTGGTCACGTGACATCAACCATTACAATCCCCAACTCTGTCCTGGCGTCCACAAACGGCATAGTTTCATCTTCCAGAACATACAACATATCTTCAGGCACATCGCTAGGCAGGTAAAATATGAACTTTAGATAGCCCGGCTTATACAGCTAGGCGATGCACGTGATTGGACTTGATCTTCGAAGTGTCTTTCAATATCGATCAGTACGGTTGCGCAAGAAAGCAGATTCGGTCTACGTGCCAGATCCGAATAGCATGGAGATGAATTGCGCCATTTGCAATTCCTATGGGTGCAGACTTGGCGACCAATCTAGTCGTGGCAGGTTTACGACGACCATGATTTATTTTTGCATGTCTATTTTGAATGATAACTTTTGGCGCACGAAGAATTTTATGATTCTAATCCTAAGCACTTCGCTGCGCCAGGTGCTGGACACAAAAAGAAAGCTTTTATTCTAGACCCCCTTCATCCCCCAAATTGATGCTAGATACTCAAAGCCATAATGGAGTTGACAATATCGTTGTCGTTCTCTTTCAGAGCCTTTATAGCCTTCTTACGACTGACGTTCGCCTGAGTCATGACAAGCTCAATGTCCTTATCCTCGAGACCGTCTGCATCAACCTCTTCGTCGTCATCCTCCTCCTCCTCCTCCTTCTTAGCATCACCAGACTCGACAGACTTGCTAGACTCGCCGTGGTTGTGACCGGCATGGTCACCCTCGGCATTGGCAGCGGCCATCTGAGCGGCGGCGGCCTGTTGAGCAGTAGCATTTACGTCCTCGATCTTGGCCTCACCGAACACACTGCGTGGATAGGTTAGTTTTTTTTTACGTCCCTTCACCTGTACAAAACATTCTTTCTTTTAAGTGAGATTATATATCTCTTAGTTTTTGGCTTACATGTAGGTATTGCTGTTGGGAGACTTGTAGACCTCGGGGTTGTTGATGACAAAAAGAATCTACAAGTAGCTCGAGTCAGCTTCTGAAGCTCTGTGTCGAACGGTCATGGGTCGAACGGTCATGGCTCATTCAGAACAACGGGCATCGAAACAAGTCCCTTTGGTCTACTTCAACATACATTCTTGGGTCGGCGAAGGGTGACTCGGGTAATGCCAGGAACGCGGGTAAGGTGTAGCTTTTCGATGGCTTTGCGAGCCTTCTTCTCGTTGCGGTTGTGGATCACGGCAGTAGAACCAGCAGGTAAGTTGCCATCGCCATCCTCAGCATCGGATTCGTCGCTGCTGTCCTGCTCCTCGACGGTGGGCCTTTGAGTCTCCTCATCAGGCAGCTCCTCGACTCTGGGGTTGGCCATTTTTATTGACTAGAGGGGTAGACAGCTATTAGTTTCCCATGGTCGTCTCGGGAGAGGTGAAATTTTTAGGGACGTGGACCGCATGAGGATGTTTGAACTCGACTGCGGGCGAATCCTCTGTATGCGACAGTCGTCGCGTAACTTACTGATATGCTGAGCCGTAGTTGTCTGAATTTAGCTTAAATAGTGATTCTCCTTCGTCGTTTGTGTTGGAGAATAGCAACGCAGCGATTTTCTAGGGTTTGGTGGAAAGAGCACCGCTAAACCCAATTAGGTAATCACGCATTTTCCTTGTACTTCAGCCCTGCACTTGCGGGTGACATGGCTGGTATAGGCGGTACCCGACGCAGACAAATTGAAACCGTCGTCCAGCAAGGTAGATGTAGAGGAAAGGACATTGAACGAGTTCAAATACGCAGACAAAAAATCGGACGTCGTTGGAATATTACAGAGAAAATGTTTGGACTTCCTTGAGAGGAGCGGTTTCTTATTTTTTTCGTCACACATTTGATCAGTCAGTTGTTTAGTGCTGCCGCCCCATGTTTTGAATCCATGTATTCCTGCAAAACCGTCTTGACGCCGTTCTCATCATTATGTGATGAAATTTGACAGAGCTCCCTCCAGAACGGTAGTTTAAATAAAATATATTGTTGTCGGTATATTCAATTGAAACCACCGTTCAATATACCGGCAACAGTTCTTTTGTCGCCCTAGTGTTGCTTGGTTTTTCCTGCCCAGGCCCATGCAACAGCTTATTTTAATGACAGCTTCCAGTCATTTCAAAGCACATCCATTCCACCCTTCCCCCAGTAATAACGCCAATCAAATTATGAGGAGGCCTTGATCTTAGCCAAAGCCTTGCGCTCCTCGAATCGTCGCTGCTTCTTGAGTCGCATAACCTTGAAGCGGTCGAAGTCGGTCAGGTTCTTCCTCCTCTGGATCTGCTCGCGCTTCTTGGCCCAGTTGCTCTCTTTCCACTTGGCATCGATCTCGTTCTTCTCCCAAAGCTTCTTGACGACACCGTTGCGGGATCCACGCACGAGACCCTCAACGACGAACTGAGAAAGAAGGCATTTGGCTAGGGGGACGGCCTGCCTGGGGACAGACAGAGCGGGGTCGGCGGACGGACCGTCGACGAGGACCTGCAAGAATCAGAATTAATCCTCCATTCATGCCAGCCACTTCGGTTTCCCCTGAAATTTCGCGATGGTGTTCAACGTACTCGCTTGTGGTCGATAATCTCGACGATGGCGGCCAGCCTGCCAGCGAAGGGGTGGTCGCCGTTGATAGCAACAACGCGGCCAACCTCAACGAGGCGCCAGTTGGATCCCTCAATGACTGCTTCGCCCATTGTGACGGTGTTCTAATGTGTCTTGGTCAGTCGCCAAAGTCGATAGAGTCGTTTGCAGTCGCGTTCAATATCGATTGTTGGAAGGCGCGGTGATGTTCATACCAGTAGTCGAAGACGAGTTGCCGTTCTTTAGATAAATGGGTTCTGTATCTTCGCACGCCGTAGGGTCGCCGATAACTTTTTGGTCACTCGGCTATTTCGGTGTGCGGGCAGAAACTCATCCTGTGCCCTAAGCCAAGCACATTCGGATTTTTGTTTGTGCCTAGCGCCGCAACCTGACCCACACTGTGTATGCACGGACCACTCAAACTTGTATAACTACTTCAGCTTGTAATTTTTTTTTTGAAACTGCAGCACGTCCATGTCCGCAAGTAAATGAAAATTTGTGTGCGAAGATTCGCGATATTTTTGCGTCTGCACGAATTAGGCAATAATTGTCTTGATTCGAGGAGAGGGACCTTTTGCGAACATCTCAATGGTAAGCGCCCGTTTATTCGTCATTCCTCTTCTGTAGTTTACCTTGTTATGATGAAGCAAATTTGCGATTGATTCCTTTTGGTGGCTCTCTTTCGCCGGAGTAGCTATATCGACTGGATAGATGATATTCAATTTCTTACATATTCTGAACATACATACATCCGCTTGCTACCAACTCAGATTTTACAGAACAGGGTTATGAGTGGAATATGCTAACGGCAAATGCTCCGAATAGATATTGAATGCTCATGACGCAGCGCAACACATGCTACTGATAGTATTTTCTGCTTTTGGTACTGTATAACTTTATATTCCCGGCTCCCCATGTAGGCGTCTGTACGATCCCATTTAGCTGGGTGGGCTCGACGCTACTTCGTTTTCTATCGCCACTGAGACGCGCCAATGTGTTGCTGCACGGCTGTCTATTGTTGTTCATGCCTTTCCCTTCCTCTTCAATTCTTCCTCTTCCTCGGCCGCAATTTGTGCGTCGATCTCAGCACCTCTGCTCGGCTGATTACCGTGCATTCTGGCCTGTGCCAAAAGTGAGCTTTACTAGATCTCGCTCACGATTTAGAACGTTTGAATTGTAGACGTACCGGAAGTGTTGGATCCTTTTTTAAAGCCGCAGTCTCGGCGTCATCTTGTGGTTCCCCTTGCCTCTGATGTACGGTCAGTCGACGTAACTGTTTAGTGTACTGGAATACAAACCTCTTCAGCAGCCAGACGGTTGGCGATTGACCTTTGATCCTCTGTTCTGATGTCAGTGCCATGATTCCATGGGGTAAGAGCATGACGAACTGACTGGGATCGTTTAGTTGATGGGATCCCGGCTTTCCCTCTTGGTACCGGACTGCATTGCTGCCTTCTGTGTTTCCGGTCATGATGATGTGTGGATGTAAGCAAATGAAGTAGCCACCAGGAATAGAATACTTGATGCGCGGGAATATAGGTAAGTTGAATCAGAGCAGAAGAGGCACTCGGCTGGGTGGTGTTGATATTTAATGATTCTTATGGGTGCGCCACGGCGTTGATGATGTCGTTGGCGGAGCCCAGGCTCCACGGGTTGCTGCTCAACGACGTCATCACTTCGTCAACAGTGGCAGGAAAGAGCGTTGGAACTGTGCCTGCTTGGGCTATCCATAAGCGGCATGAGATTCCTGCCGGTTGTGTTTCGTGTCGGGCCTCGTTGTTTGACAATGATATCGTTTCTCTGATGGAGAAAGCATATTCAGATATAACCCCGAGCTTGCCCAGCTATGCTGGATAGCCACGCGACATGCTGACCTGACGGCCACCGTGGGTAAATTGCCACGAATTTTCAGTGATGGCGACACTGGCAGACACAGGCGCACATGCATTGGAAATTGTATATACGCAAAAGAAACAGTGAAGGCACGACGATGATGGCGCCGCCTCGAGCGACTCCAACAAGTCTGGTGAGACAAGCCTCGGGCCACTTCGATGGTAGTGTCGAGCAGATGCCGAGCTGGGAATGTGGAGCTGCGGCGCTGAGGCAAGGGGGCTAGAGGCTAGAGTCTCATCCCGTTGAGTGCGGTAATAAAGCGCCAGTGTAGGTACCTAGGTACTTAGGCATCTAGGTCACGAGCCCCACACCTGCACAGGTACATAAAAAGTACTTTGTTTTAGCCGTGGCTTTCACGATACGTAAAGTAGGTACCTAGCTAATTATACCGAGACAATACTGGAACTTCTGTTGCAATGTAGCTGCCATATAAAACCAAGGTATTTCCTCATCTAGACTGTATGATTGGCTCAGTAGCCCTTTTGTGACCTTTTTGGCGGGTGCTTTACCGCACCCAACGGGCTTAGGCCTCCTACTCCTCCTACTAGGCAAGTAAGCTTGAAGCGAAAGGGGTAGGTAAAAGCATGCATGTGGTTGTGGCCGCTCTCTTGCGATCCGACCGATCTCCTGCCTGCTTCCCAAGCCCCTTTCCTGAGGCCAGACGTCATTGCGCTTCGTGTGTCGATGTTGGCGTCGCGGACCACGCCGCCCATCTACGTATCTACGTACCTCAGCAGGGCGAGCTGGCCCATCTGTCCATTGATTCGTTGGAGAGCGACCTCGCGCATCGTTTTGAGCCAGCCTCGCCACCATGGATGAGCACATTGTCTTTGACAAAGCTCTAACCAGAGCCGATCATGCTGTGCTCGAGAGCCTGACCAAGGACATCAGGACACACGCCGCACCGCCGAGCAACAAGATCTCGACCATTCTGGAGTCCGATGTCGATTCCGGCTTGGGGTCTGACCCGGAGCCGTCAAGCGGCGACGAAACCGCCCACGCCGCACAGCACGCCGACGACAGACGAATTGCCGCCTTGAGAGCAGCCCGCAGCCCCGACAGCGCCAAGTTTGAGCCAACGGTGATCGTGTCCGTCGATGATTGCTCGGCCATCCTTCATCCTCTTCTCAACAGGTATCTTCTGCAGCCCTACGTTCGACAGGCTCGAAAGATTGCCCGCCATGACACGGATGTGGTCATGATCACACATCTCATCCTCTACTTCACCACATCTGTGCCCAGTGCTCTTCTGCTCTTTTGTCATTTCACTTATACGCACGCCATTCTCCACGTAATCATGCAGGGTTACTATATTGGTACTTATACGTTGATGCAACACCAACACATCCATCAACGGGGCATCTTGGCCGAGAAATTTCGCTTCTTCGACCAGCTCTATCCCTACATTCTTGACCCTCTCATGGGCCACACCTGGAACACGTACTATTTCCATCACGTCAAACACCATCATGTCGAGGGAAACGGACCCGATGATCTGTCGTCGACGCTCAGGTTCCAGCGGGACAGCATCCCCGATTTCCTTCACTATGTCGGGCGGTTTTACTTCATGATTTGGTTCGATCTTCCTCTGTATTTCCTGCGTAAGAACCGACCAGGCCTGGCACTCAAGACGGTAGTCTCAGAATTGGCAAATTATGCTTTTTTTTATCTCGTCTCTCGCCTTGCGGGAAACAAGGCCACCTTTTTCGTCTACATTCTTCCATGTCTAGTATTGCGCATAGGGTTGATGGTTGGTAATTGGGCTCAACATGCCTTTGTGGACCAGGACGACCCAGATTCAGATTTTCGATCCAGTGTCACGCTGGTCGACGTTGCTGTAAGCAGAAATCCACCGTTGCGGAATCTTTCCACGAGCGCAAGAAGCATGCTGAATGAAGATATTAACATGTCACAGAGCAATCGATTTTGCTTCAATGATGGCTACCACACGTCACACCATCTCAATCCCCTCCGTCACTGGCGTGAACATCCGATCTCCTTTTTGGAGCAGAAGCATACATATGCCAAAGAAGGTGCCCTGGTATTCCACAACATTGACTTTCTCATGATTTCGTTCCGTTTGCTAGCGAAGGATTACGAGCATCTCGCCAAATGCTTGGTGCCTATTGGTGATCAAATCAATCTCACCATGGAAGAAAGAGTGCAGCTGTTGAAGAAATCGACGAGAAAGTTCTCCGAGGAAGAAATTGCCCGGAAGTTCAAAAAGACTCGATAGAACGGTGGGTGTTGGCGGTGTGAAGATTTATCTATTTTGGACGTGAGCATTGGCGGGTTCTTCGAATAGCAGTGTAGATTGGGATAGAGTTAGAGCGGGTGTGCGGCAAAAGTTAAAGGGGCCATCATGTCTCCATGATGGAAAGAAAATAAAAAAAAATAGTGTCCTGTCTCGGATTGTACGAGCATCGACGCAGGCGTCGGAAGTTTCTTGGTGTTTGGCACCTTATAATCCCCCTCCCCCATGAAGAGAGTACCACAAAGACATCCTAGGAACTTTGCGAATTCATTTAAACCAATGACGCTGCTTGCCGGGTCCAAGACGGAAGCAAATCCATGTACCAAATATCTGTTATCGACATGACACAGCTGGGCAGGACCAGGAATCCCGGATCAAATGCTGCGGCCCCACCGCCAAGCCGGCAGGCCTCTTGGCAAACCAGACGTCATCTGGCAGTTCCTAGGCACGTACTTCCTAGTACCGGGTACGTGGCCCATGTTGAGGACATTTTCGACTTGCAACGCCAAGCTCAAACTCGCACAACGGGTTTCCAAAGCCTATTGATTCCGTCCATCCTCGTCTATCTTGCTCCGTCGAGATCTTGCAAACATGTTTCGCTTTGTAAGGACAACCCCTCTCTTCACCTCGGAGCCCAAGCTAAAGCCACCTTACCCCAGCACAAAAGCCTCGACATCGTCACCGTCTTCCACAAGGCCTCGTCTCCGGCGTCGACCCGCGTGGCCAACCTTGTGAAGCAGATCTCCGCCAATGCTCAGGCGGGCGCCACCATCGATCAAGCGAGCGATCATACGGCCCAGACAGAAGCGCGTCGTGATCCCTTCGAGCTCAACATCACCGAGGAGGCCCCTACCGTGGAACAAGTGCAAACGATACTGGATTACATCGGCAAGGAGAGCATCAATAAGGTCGTCCAGGGCGCGACCAACGAAAAGGATGCGCTGAAGAAGTTTCGCGAGAGCAAGGAGAACTTTTTGAGGCCTTTGGTATGTTCTGCCAAACCCCACCCCCACCTTTTCCGTCTTGCTTCTTCCCATTTCTACTTTCTCTTTGGTTGGCCCTGCTGCATCAAAATGCATGATATGCCACAGGAAAAGGGGTGGAATAGATTCCGTGGATAACCTTGGGTGTTGATGCTAAGTCTCTGCTTCGTGTAGACGGTCGACTGGAATAATGGAAGGGCTGTTGCGGGTGACAGTGAGAGCGAGATTCTGAAGCTGCTGAAGACGCAGAGCAAGGAGTAAAGCTTTGTGGAAAAAGAGTCTGATTTTCCTCTGTACTATATGTGTCCTCTGCTCTGGTAGTGAAGACCTTGAAAAGCTCTCATATTGGGTAATTGCAGAATTGTTCATCTTCTTGTTCGTTTTCTCTCTATTTTTTTCCTTTCTTTTGCTTCCCGTTCGGGCTCGAGTTGATAACAGCCGAGTGAGACTCCTTTCGTGACTCATGCTGGAACGGGTCATGGATTTTCGCAGAAGCGCAGGAGATTGATCAATCAGCATGAGCATGTTATCACCAGTGTCTCTGGCCAAGAACAATTCGTTCTGGCTGGGCAACTGATGCCACCCCTCCAACAGCTGTCCATTCACAGCTCTGGCCCTGCTTGTCCATACAAACACTTGAAAACTCATTCAGATGCCGTTCACTTTTCTTCGTCACCCCTGCATCTTTGCTGAAGGGTACAAACGAGCTTAAGTCAAGTCCTTTTCTTTTCTTTTCCTTTCTTTTCTTTTCTTTTCTTTTCTTTTCTTTTCTTTCCTTTCCTCTTGCACCTTCTTTGAGCAACACTACCCCAGCCTCCTCTCAGCAGTCAATTTTCTGATAAATGTTCGTGCGATATATTCTCCGCCGCTAGCTTCAACGACTCGATGAAGCTATCTTTGCACTGCTTCACTATTACGCTCTAAACAAAAAAAAATAGAAATTCAAGGAAATTTCGTTCCCTCGCAGTTCCCTCTTGGCGGACTTTCAATCTCCTCCCCTCTTCAACCTGAAAACGAATACGCTACAAAGCTACGAAAGCTTTATTCTAGGCTCGCACATCTCTCATCATGCCTCCTGGCTTCACGATCTCGCTAACGGCGCCTCATTTCGTCCCCAACGCCGCCCCCAATGCCGCACCTTTGACTCGCAATCTCGGAACAGACCTTCCACCATCCAAGCGCGCCTCATTCGTCAAGAAATACCCCTCAGGTCTTCCCAGCGCTTACAAAATGCTTGGTCCTCACGATGAGGGCGTGCCGCTTTCATACCTGGAGGAATACCTCCCCATTGGTTACTACACGAATGCGCCGTGTCATGCGCTGGCCAAGTTCTCGACCGGCCACGGCGAGAGGAAGTTCCGCAAGATGGAGCACATTTTGCCACGGAGACGAATCCATCTGTGGGACAAGGACGAGCTTCAGGCTGTCTGCAACTCGACGCGCAAGACGTACTGGGCAGACATGAAGACCATGGCCAAGCCATCTTGCTGGGAAGACCTGTATGAGTACTACGATGCGTTTGATTTGTATCACTATGGTGCGCTGAACTTGTGGAATGTGATCAACCAGCTGTTTGACGAGAATCTGCTCATCTACGATGGCATGGAGCGCGAATGCGCCAACCACATCGGTCAGTGGGCCGATGATTGGATCGGCGTGGAGCAGAATCAACGCAAGCTGAAGGAGTGGACCGAGGAGAAGGAATCATCCATCGTCTTTATCCTGTCTGACGAGGATAGGAAGAGCATGGGCGACATCCCGGATGACATGATTCCTCTGGTGGCGAGCGCGCTCAAGGCCCGGAGGCATATGCTACTCACGGGGGTTGAAAACTTTCGCAAGAACAGAGAGGGTGCGAGCGACGTCATGGAGGCTTGTAAGAATCGCAATTTTCAAAACTGGCTGGGTAAGCTTCCCTCCCTCCCTCGTCCCTCCTATTTAGTCCCCCCGCTCCTGTCCATGTCTCCCTGTGACGGCCGTTTCACGGCACTTTTTTTCCAAGATGACTTTGCCAATGTCGATTGTGGTTCTTATTTTTTTAGCGGGCGAGCAGGTCTTTGAGAACAACGCACTCCCACGGCCGCCTCCCGCAGAGGCCCATCGATGCTCTCCGGTTTCCATGAATGCACCGCTTCCTTACTTCCGGCAGGAGGGACTCCATTACTACCTCCCAGAAGCCATGAGGCGAATCAGCTTCAGGAGCACAAGCCAGTCAAGTGCTGTGGAGGAGCTGCATAAATCTTCTGCGGCCGCAGTCACGGCGACGCAGCGCCCTCCGAGAGATGCCGACGTCGAGAAAAGCCATGTCATTGCCCGAGGCACAAAGAAGCTGGTACCAGAAAACGTCAGGGAGGATCAGGCTCCGATTCAGGCGCAGACACATCAAGGACAGGTTGCTTCCAAAGAGCCAGTATCATCACGCGCTCGTGAGTGCACCGCATCATCTGTCGGTGAGAGCCAGCAGTCAGCTGTCCAGAAGAAGAGGGAGGAGGGAGAGGAGAACAAGGAGGGAGAGAAGGAGGAAGAGAAGGAGGAAGAGAAGAGGACGCCACATCAAGCCGAGAAACCTCTGGTCAGTGCCCGCGCCGACCTCATTGTTGCTCCCGTAGCAGAGACACGCGGTCATACCTCTCCGTCGCCCACGCCTCGAGAGAGTCGCGCTGGGTCCAAGCCGGAATCCGACGAGAGTATAGCTCCGTCGTCGACGGTTCCAAGCCGGCAATATGGACCCCATCATGCTCAACATGTCAACCGGGCCAGCCTATCTGAACAGATGGGCAACAGCGCAGAGATTGAGATTCCGAAATACGGCCCGATGCCTGTTCACAACCGTCCAGCCACAGCTAGTGGACAGCCTGCCTAGAACTCAGGTGACACTTTGCCGGCGCGTTCTGCACTGAATGACCAGGGAAACCATGGCGATCAAGCGTTGACGGTCAGGCACAAGGAACAAAGACCCGTCTTGGCACAAGCCATAGCTCCCGTCAGTCTTTCGACCCAAGCACCGCAAAGTACCAACTCCTTGACATCGAAACCGCCGAATGTGGACGGTCGAGCCGTCAGCAGCAATGGAAACGATGATCTGCCAGCTCGACCGGCTTTTGTCGGCGACCAAGATGGCTTGGATGGCCGCGGTCCGCAGAACGACTCAGAAGATCGTAATACATCAACTGAGGTCGGAGGTCAAAAGGAAATCAGTCACGGAGCTCAGAGTCAGAGTCGGGCTTCTGCCGAACCATCTCCGTGCTCCAATGAGGTCCATCAACCACGGCTTCTCTCACAGCCACAGATGGCTCCCCCCGTTACTTCAAACTGTGATGTAACGGCCCGCTCTGATGCTCAGATGGACAAAACTCCGCCCAGCGCCGAGCCGAGTTTCACCAATACAAACACGATGCTGCCGTCTACAGGGCCAGGAAGAACGAGTACCGCACCTCGAGGTGGTTACAAGAACAATAATAGAGGACGTCGCGATAACCAGAGCCAGAGAATCTATGGCAATGGCTACCACTCCTTGTCGCAGAACAGACAGCCCTTCCTCGCCTCCGAGGCATCCGAAACAGGCCACGACTGTGAACGTCAATGGCGACGCGACAGCGTACCGCCACAAATCAACCACGATCGTCAGCATTTAAACGGCCCGCGTTGCAACAACGGGCCCGGTGTATCCGAGTACAAGGACTGCAGCTGCGTAGCCTGTTCTGACAGAAACAAGAGCGTCTTTGTCCGAGTGAAAGACAATGACTTTCATACCAGGGACATTCAAACGCGTCTGAAGTTCGGACTGAGCGCGCTATGCGGAGACGTGGATGACGTGTTTCCCATGTCGGGCAGGAATTTTATCGTCAGGTAAGCTAGCATAGCCCGGCCAAAGCTCGAGGACAGGGACGACGGCTAATGTGTGCGTGTGCGTGTGCGTGTGTTGTTATAAAAAATAACATAGATTCCAGAGGGAGGAATCCGCCGTCAAAGCGATGAAACTCGTAAACATCACTTTATCTGACAAGATGCTGTCCATCCATATCCTACCGGTATTTCGCTCTAAATGGTATGACGGGGCCTACAATGGGATTGAGCACAGCAAGAGGCAGAGATTCGAGCAGAGACAGCAGAAAAAGCCTCAGGATCAACACCATCAACAAAATCACCAGCAGCCGCAGCAGAACCGGCAGAACCAGCAGACTCATCATCAGTATCAGCATCAGCATCAGCATCAGCAACAACATCATCAGCATCAACAGCCGCAGCCGCAGCCGCAGCCGCAGCCGCAGTATCCATGCATGACGCAGCCGCACTTCAACCAAGGCACCTACTCCAGCGGTATGGCTTACAACCCAATGCCATTTGGGCCTCGCGAGCCTCATCAGATGCGCTTGCTCGGCCAGTACGGAACGTCGGCCCCTCCTCATGGCATCTTTCAACACCCACAGCGAGGAGCTATCGTGCCGTCTCATCATCGAGGCGGCGATGTTGGCTATGGCCTCAACTATGGTCCGCACTACATGGGAGGTCAACTGCAGCAGCCTCCAGCTTGGCAGCTTGTGCAGGACCAGCATGGCTTTTACCACGGCGCCGGGAAAGCAGCAGCTGGTCAGAGTGAGCAGAGGACTCCGTCGAAAGCACCATCCGCTGAGCTGGCAGAGTGCAAAGGCCAATCTCAACCTTGTCCCGAGGAGGCGCCGGAGAAGAAGGATCTTATGGGACGACATGATCAGCAGGAGCCGCAGCAGCAGCAGAAAAAGGAGAGCCCCGTCACTTCTCAGGGCGAGCCAAGCCGTCGAGCCTCGAACCACAAAGCAAAGGTGTCGCTGCCATGCGCGACGCCTCAAGAGCTGGCTGATGCAGAATCTCGAGACCGGGAGAGGGATGCGAGCGCTTATGAGGCCGTCTCACCCATGCGCAAGGGAGAGCAGTCGGGCACAATCCGTCTGAAGGACGCGCGTTCTTTCACGACCAAGGGGACCGATGGAGCTGCGGCGGATGAAGAAGCTGCTGCTGCTGCTGCCACTATCACCGCCACTACCACTGCTATTGATGCTACAGAAAGCTCCGAGATATCATTGCTCGTCGATACCACGGGAATAGACAAGTCCTCGCGGGCCATTACGTGCGCATTGCCTGAAAAGGACGAGCAGAACAGAGAACAGGTTCAGAATAACACGGCCCTATCCGTAGCTTCAAACAAGGTGTCAACAACACCCATAAGGAGCAAGCCCTCCAATGTCGTTGACGAGAGCCCCAAGACCATCGCTCGAGATCCTTCATCCGACTCCCCGCCAGGAAAGCGCACGTCCACCCAGGCTTCTCAACCTACTGCCGACACAACAAGTCCTGGCTCCTGTTCATCAAAGACCATGTCCTTATCAAGCACGCCGAGAACAACGTCTCCTCATCAGAACTTCACAAAGAGACCCTTGAACGGCGAGACAAAAGACTCGACAGACGGGAAACACCACCGCCAGAGTTCCTCCCACTCCTCGGCCAGCCCGACCAAGTTGGGCAAAAGGAACGCACGCAAGCAAAACGGCCATTCCCAGCAGCAGCACAACCAAGCAGGATTCAAGGGTCCCCATGTTCTCAACGCCGCGGCCAAGAGATTCGATTTTCCCGGCCACGGCCGAGGCACCGTTCGTCTGGCCAAGCAGACGGGGAAGCCAAGCATTCTCGACGACGGGAAGTCGTCTCAAGGAAGAGGCACGAATGCAACGAAGCAGCTCGGAAAGCAGAGCCACCAGCTCATGCCGGCCACTCATGAAACCAGTGCACAGCGGAAATGCGCAGGCGAGGCCGAGGCGAGACCTCAGCAGCCGGGCCATGCGGGCGGAGAGGTCGGCGGCGAGAGCCTCCCCGAGGACAGATTACCAGGCAAGGCGGCCGTGGCGAGCTCGTTAAAAGTGCCCAAAAGGCGCAACGGGAGAACAAACAGTCAGGTGCTCGCGCAAGAAGGCCGCGGTGAGAAGACGGACGGGCCCGACAAACCCAGGCAGGCTTCACCCTACAGCACAGGTGAAGGCTCTACCCTCGGCACGGCAGCCTCTTCCTCTGCGACAAAGGACAAGCCATCCTCGGGGCAGACAGGTCGTCCGGAAGAGCAGAGCGGTCGTGATGGGCGCAACACCTCGTCCTCGGCCGACAGGGCAGGAGCGGAGCAAGGATCGCATGCCGGAGCTACGTTGCGATCGGCCGATGATGGCAGGAATGCCACTCTAGGCAAGTCCACAAGCGGCAGTCTTCTCGACGAGACGGCGTGGCCGTCGCTGCCCAGTTCGGGAGGAGGAGTGTCGCCGCAGAAGAGCAAGTGAGTCACGGTAGGGAGGGCATGGGGGAGCTGTGAGAATCGACAGATGGGTGGTTTGACAACATGGGAAAACAAGGCCGGGAAGTGCTATAGCAAACATTCCACGACGGTGCGAGCACAACGCCGACGAACAAGGGCGGAAAAAAAAAAAAAAAAACATGCCCAGCAGCGAAGAGATTGGTGTCTATAGTTCGTAGCTGGGTAGTGCGGGGACAAAAAAAAAAGACGAAAACATGTCTGCACCCGCTCGTGAGGCGACATTCCCTCCGTTTGCAAACCCGGGACGACCATTCCGTCGAGTGAAATGAAACGTCATGTCCCGCGCTGCGCATTGCAGAAGGGAGGCACGTACACGACGTGGAGTCCTTCCACGCCGGTGAACCCGCGAGGGTTATGTGATTGTGGAATCGCACAATGTTGGTACGGCCCTCGATTTCAAAAAAAAAAAAAAAAAAAAAAAAAAAAAAAAAAAAAAAAAAAAAAAAAAAAAACGTCGTGTACAACGAGAGCCGACGTGCTTCCGCGTCGCAGACGTTCTCCCAGCTCAACCCCCTTTTTCTGACCGCCCCCCAATCCACGTCCACTTGCACAACTCGGTCTACGCCTCGCCCTTGACCAGCCCCGTTACCGTTTCCTCAATCTGCTTATCCGAGAGGCCCTCGAGCGAGTGGGCCTTTTCGTTGCCGAAATCTGCGTGCACCGTCAGCTCTTG
>SRPY01000274.1:0-37815 GCA_018360145.1 Claviceps africana | reverse complement strand
ACTCTTTTCTTTATTATTATAGTTAAGATATTTTCTTTTATCTTTAATATAGTATTTAGTATCTTAAATATAATAACTATATATTTAGTATTATATAAAATTAGTGTAAGATTTAGGTAAGCTTTACTACTAATATATTTATATTAATAATATTTTACTAAAATAACTCTTAATATAGTATATATAGTAATAATAGCTTTTTTATATTAATATATACTATATTAAATAATATCTTAAGGCCTTTTAAGGTTAGTTAATAATATTACTTTAGTTAGAATAATATAGGCAATGCCTTTTAGCCTTATATATAGTATTTCTAAAATTATTATAATATAGTATACTTTAAATATAAATAATATATTTTAATAAAAAAAGAATGTAGTATTTAATAATCCTTATTTAAAGAGAATAAGTGGTTTATTATTTAAGTATATTTAGTTTATTTTTAGTTATATAGAAGAAATAATTAAATTAAGAAAGATATATACTTAATTTTAAAGTATATACTTTAGTATAAAAGTTATAATATCTTTAATATTTAAACTATTACTATTTATTAAAGAATTGTTTTTATTTTATATAAGATTATTATAAATAAATAGAAAATCTAGGAAGATATTATTATTTATATTATTTAGTATATTATTTAAAGATAAAGTTAATACTATTAAAAGGTATAATAAAAGAGGTTATTAAGACTAATTTACTTAGCTTTATATTAAATTAATTTTAAATTAATCTTAAATAAAATTAAAATAAAATTAGCTATAGATATTTAGTATATAAACTAAAAAAAAAAACACTTTTAGTATATATAGGCCCTAGGAAATAGATATAGGCTTTAAGAAATACTATAGCTAATTAAATTATAATGCACAGCTCCACCGGTTTTTTAGGTCAACTAAGGTACGACACCCCGACCCAGCTGAGCTACTCGCAAAAACCCCAGCTGAGCTGTAGACTCGACCGTCACGCGGATCTGGTGGCAGCCACAGGCACGGCAAGTGGGGAGCCCCATTCGGTGGCTGGAAATGATGTGGAGTGTGGTGTGGCGGCTGGGGGCACGATGAGATCTACGGTGGGTCGAAAGTCATGGCGAAACTTTGTACGCCAAAATTGCATGGCTAGTTGTTCGGATGTACATACATACTACCACATACTCTAACGGTGAGTGGATCGTCAATTCAGAAACAAGTAATTAAGATTCTAGACCTTCGGCCTCATCTGAGGCAAGAGCGAACCTCGTGGCCATCGATTGAGGATAACAAATGCCATGCATGTTATGGCTGTAACCAACCAAGCGTTAGTCACAATGGCGTCAATCCGTTCTTCACTCTTGTTCAAACTACTGGATGCTTGTGCGTGCATCGATCGGATGTAACCAAATCATACCAATCTGGGCATGGTCTACACATGCTCCTCTTTTCCTTCTTATCAGACTTATGTTGGCGTCTCTGCCGTCTGCCGCAAGGCCTGACCTGGAGCTTCTCAACAAAACGCGCGCAGGGCCGTAACGAGAACCAAGTATGCACAGCGGTGAAGCGTCGAGTCGGCCAGCATCATCAGGAAGTCTGTGAACCACCTGGGGTTTTCGCGACGAGCTCAGCTGGGTTGGGGGTTGTACTTTAGTTGACCTGGGAAGCCGGTGGGTTATGCATTGTAACTCTATTAGCTGCATTATTTCCTAGTGCCCACGCGTGGCCTATCCCTTTGGTGCGCAGAAGGCCACACTTGGGCATACCCCTACTTTTCTTTCATAGCTAATCAAAGTAACCTTTTAGTATATTTTCTATAGGAAATTTTTATATAATAGGTTGTATAGTAACAAGTGGCCAAGTACTTTACTTTATTTATAAAACTTATACTTATAGAAAGTACCTTCTTTGTAGATGTCTTATTGGATAACTGTTGCGTGCTAGATACGGCATGTACAACGTACGCATTCGCAGCTTGTGGAATGTTTCATAGAAGATCGTAAGAAGAATCATAAAAGAAAACACACACAAGTCACAGTTAGGTGCACAGTTGATGCGATGAAAGGCTGCGTGCCATTGAAGCTGCGTGCCATTGAAAGCTGCGTGCCATTGAAGGCATTCAAGTCTGCGTGCGAGCCGCGATTGTGAGTGATAAGTGGGTATTTCTTCCGTATTCGGTTTAGCGTCTACTGCGTGTTCAAAAATCTACTACTGTGTGTTTAGTTATTCAACCCAGGTCTCGTCGCGAAAACACCAGGTGAGCTGTATACTCTTTCCGCGGAAACGTGCATCATGGGAACACAGGATGCAAATCCGGCACTGATTCGTCCCCCCCGCTCCTTCGACGATCCAATCAATAGGTCGGGCTTCAAGGTCGTCGCGACAGAATCGGCGGAGGTTTCTCCGTTTCCATCCAGGGCAGAGGGGAGAAGGCAGTGTTGTGATGATGGCGACTTCCGACTCTGTCGAGGTCGCACCGCCGGTGTCTTTGAATGGCTCCTTCTGTCGCGTTGGGGTACGAATGCGTCGTGAAAGGGCCATGCGCAGCTGATTCGACTCGGGGAAGGCTCAACGCCCGACTTGGCCTTGTCATGATAAAAGACAATAAACCGGTCTACTCGACCGCCCTGTTATGGGAGCACCTTTTGCTTCGTCGCTGATTACTGCGCCGAGAACGCTAGACGGGAAACCTCTATATCAATATAAATCAGCGCCAGCCCCATAGTCTATGTTTTCGTTATTTCGCTTTCAACTAGAAAATATTTTTCATCTGTTTTTTTTTTTCTCCCCTTTTTTTTTTCTCCCTCTTTTTTTCCTCTTCTTTCTTTTACTCACGATGCGGACCATACAAGGCTTCGTTTGGGCTGGCGTCGCCCTGCTTCACGTCTTTGGATCAAGTGATGCGTTCGCAAACGGTCGCAAACCCGTGCCGTACCAGGTCCAGAAACCTCCGTTGGATACCGACTGGACTTACAAAGTTGGCATCAACCCTTGGCCCGAACACCCTCGACCTCAACTTCGCCGAGAGAACTGGACAAACCTCAACGGTATCTGGACGTACGACAAAGCAGGACAAGACGACCATCTGTATGCCCCCTCGCCGCCGGAAGTTCTCTCGCGAGAAGTCATGATCCCTTCCTGTGTCGAAAGCGCTCTTTCTGGCATCCAAGATCTCGATGCTACCGCCATGTGGTTTGCGCGAAACTTTAGCGTACCAGACTCCTGGCAACAACACAATGTGCTCCTTCACTTCGAGGCCGTCGATTACGAAGCTACTGTATTCCTCAACGGCGTCGAGGTTGGATACAACGTCGGAGGTTACTTCAGATTCACCATCGACATAACCAAGAACGTGAAGTGGGGGCAGGAAAACAGACTGTGAGGTGACCCTGCAGGGAATCTTCTCTTTTTCTGTTATTCCCCTCCATGGCCCTGAACCTGGCATAAACCATTCCCATGCATACATTGATTCATGGGGCTAATTTGACTTGACAAAGCTCCGTCTACGTCCTTGACCCGACAGATCTGGATGTTATTCCTCGGGGGAAGCAAACCCGAAATCCCAGTCACATCTTCTATCGATCATGCTCGGGCATCTGGCAAACCGTTTGGCTGGAGAGCGCACCCTCGAATCACATCACTCAGCTAGATGTGTCTGCAGGAAGGGCGGGAGATGGTAGAATATCCTTGTGCTTTTCCGCTTGTTGCATTTTTCTTAAGGAGGGCGGCGGTAGCTAATCGTTCCGTGTCCTCCCTGACAGTGACCATGGCAGTCCACTCTTCTGCAAAGCAAGGCACACAAGTCAAAGTCGCGGTTGTCGACACCAAGGGAGAGGTCGTCGCTGAAGCGACCGGCCCTTCCGACAAGGAGTTCAAGTTCGTGGTCAGCTCACCGCGACTCTGGTCCCCATCAACGCCGACACTGTACAATCTTACGGTGACCATGGGCAATGACCGGGTCCAAAGTTACACAGGCTTTCGCACGATATCCAGTGGCGTCGTGGAGGGAGTTCAGCGTCCGCTTCTGAACGGCGAGTTTGTCTTCTTGTTTGGAACCTTGGACCAAGGATATTGGCCGGACGGCTTGTACACTCCCCCCAACCGGGAGGCGATGATATACGATCTGAAAATGCTCAAGAGCCTCGGCTTCAACATGATCCGCAAACACGTGCGTTGCACTTAAACGTCCATGTCAAGACCACAAGCTTACCACGTCGACTGTAGGTCAAGGTCGAGCCCGATCTGTTCTATCGAGCTTGTGACGAGATCGGCCTGCTTGTCATTCAGGACATGCCCAGTCTTTTCGCCGCAGGAGATAAATCACCAAGCATTCTACAGCAGGCAGAGTTTGAGCGACAGCTCCAGATTCTGATTCAGGAACACAAGAGCTACCCTTGTATTGGCATTTGGGTATGTGGTTCTCCCATTCGTATGAGAAGAAAATATAGGGTGTGAACAAAGTTGGAAAATAAAACAAAGAGCTGACGTCCAGTGGCAAGACGATCTTCAATGAGGGCTGGGGACAGTCACGTGAAGCGCCATATTCCGAGGGAAGGCTCAGTCGGCTTGTCCGGCAGCTTGATCCATCGAGACTCATCGATGCCGTGAGTGGCTGGAATGATCATGGATTCGGCGACTTTTCAGTAGGTGCCAGAACCTGGCGGCAGAAGGCGAATGGATTGTTGGTTGCAGCACTGACGTAGCACAGGATAACCACCACTACGCCAATCCGCAGTGCGGTACTCCGTTCTATTCTTTAGCATCATCGCGGTACGACCCGGCGAGGATTGGGTTCCAGGGAGAATTTGGCGGGATCGGCCATGTGCCAGAAATGAAGCAGTATGTTCCGCCGGGGGGGGGGGGGAGCTTGATGCGGCCCATGGCGCCATCTTTGTGCCCATTCTCTAACTAGTTGCTTAGCTTGTGGGACGTCCAGCTGGCCATTGACCAGATAAATCAAACGTACGAGATCAACGCCGACTTGGAATCATACAACTATCGGGCGAGCGTCCTGTTCCGAGAGTTGACGGAACAAGTCGAGCGCTATGCCTGCAGCGGGGGGGTATGGACTCAAACGACGGACGTTGAGGGCGAGGTGAACGGGCTGTACACGTACGATCGGCGTCTGCTTCGACCGGATGTTGGTCAGTGGAAAAGTAACATTACTGGTTTGTATAAAGCCGCCCAGCTGCGAGGTGGATCAAAGAAGGCGACGATTCGCGGGACGTGATGGTATTCCGCTCAGTGTTTTTTTTTTTTTTTTTTTTTTTTAGTTTTTTTTCGTTTGGCGTATAGCTTAGAGACAGTATCATCAGCGTTGTGGATGACGGGATACACGCAGTATTATATATGACGTACAAGTTTGTTTCCTACTCGTGAGTCATGATGATTGTGCATATCCAGTTCGGGCATGTACAAAGTATGAACATATGTATATAAGTATGTCCCCGTCTGGTGAGAAACCACCCTTCCCAGGTCTGCATATGAGTTCATGCCGGCGCCGGAAACGCCTCGCCGCCGGCGGACCCGCGGATGCACTGCGAGGTCCGGCCGAGAGATGCGATTGGATCGTCCTTGCCGCCACGCCGACTCGGCTAGCCTCTGGAGCCTCGTCCATCGTGTCTATCGTCTAGACGCCGGGGCCCCGGACAAAGCGCGGGTGGGTGGAGACAAGGAGACGACACATGGACCTCCGATCCGAGCGAGATGGAGACGCCAAGATCTCGCGGGGGATGCGGCGCTGTGGTGCTGTGGCGCTCGTCATCAGGTTCTCGTAGCCCCTTGATGACGACGAGGCTGCACCCACGTGCCCACCGCTTGCCTCCTTGGCATGGACTTGGATCGATAACTCTTACGTCTCCGTACTTGAAATATATACTGTTCCCTGGGAAGATGTATGTATAACATGTGTACATTGGCTTGTATGACAAGTTGTATGACAAGGTACGCTTTGTACTCTATTCTAGTTGGATGACAGAGTAGATCGGCACCTGATTGTACCCCTTTCCGCATCAAAGAGATGAAGATTATATCATACAAAAAGTACTTGATTGTCCCTGGAGAAACTACATTCATTGAAATCATAGCCTCCTCTCAAATAAAACCAAAGTACCCCCTATTTTGGCCTGGTGCGATGAGCTCACTAGCCTCTTCATACCCCGTTGGCGCCTTTGCAGACGTAAGGAGACACAAAGGAAGACGGTTATACGTTTTGAGCATAGCTCCAACCTCCGCTACGCTCGGTCCGGCCACTAATGTGCATGACTCCAACGCCACGTACGCGCCCCGAGCTACACAAGACTTGGTCATTCTGTGGGGGTTCAAGGCGTTGCCGAGGCTGGTGATGATGGCGAATGGGGTTGTAGGTCCGGTAGTGTCCATGGGTTTTTTTAGGGGGGTCATGTATCTATTCAGACCTGTCTATTGTTGCTCATTTGGCCTCGTCGTCTGTTTCTCCACGAAAAGAAAAAGGTCGTCAGTTCCTCTTCGAAAAGAAAAAGGGGAGCAAAGAAGAAAGACAAGAAAGACACAAGGACGGCAAGAAGAGGACACAAGAGGCGCAGATCTCCAACGCAGCAATCAACTACACACCCATGGCCCAGCAACCCCCCGACGTCGACTTTGACGTCGTCATCATTGGCGCCGGCATCTCGGGCATCAATTTTGCTTACCGGCTGCAAGAGCGCAACCCGGGTCTGAGCTATTGCATTCTCGAGGGGCGACACGAAATCGGTGGGACGTGGAGTCTTTTTCAGTATCCAGGTGCGTACTGTGGATGAATGAGCTTGAAGGGGGAGAGTATACACACACACACACACACAGAGAGAGAGAGAGAGAGAGAGAGAGAGAGAGAGAGAGAGACACCATGCTAACATGTCGTCAGGTATTCGGTCCGACTCCGACTTGTACACCTTTGGCTTTGCCTGGCGACCATGGCAAGACACCCAGCCCATTGCGCGCGGTCCGATGATTCTCAAGTACCTGAAAGAGTCGGCATCCCAAGAGGCCATCGACAAGCACATCAAGTTCAACCACCGCGTCAACTCGATGGATTGGTCCTCGGCATCGTCGTCGTGGAAATTCCACATCACCGCCCACGACGCCGATCCCGTCATCCTCCGGTCTCGATTCGTCTTTCTCGGCACGGGCTACTACGACTACCACGAGCCGCTCAAGGCCCCGATCCCCGGCATAGAGGACTTTGACGGCCCCGTCGTCCATCCCCAGTTCTGGCCCAAGGACCTCGACTACGCCAACAAGGACGTCGTCATCATCGGCTCCGGAGCCACCGCAATCACTCTGGTCCCTTCCATGGCCGACAAGGCCGCGCACACGACGATGCTGCAGCGCTCCCCCACATATATTCTCTCTCTCCCCGAGAACGATCCCTTGGACAGGGCGGCTCGCTTCGTCCTGCCCGTCAGCCTGTCCAGGAAAGTGGTTCGCTTCAAATACATCCTGGCGGCCTTCCTCCTCCGAGTCTTGTGCACATACTCCCCCCAGCTCATCCGCACGCTTCTCCTCTTCCTGACGGCCCGGAAACTCCCCAAGAACATGGACATGAAACCCCATTTCACCCCGCGCTACAACCCCTGGGAGCAGCGAATGTGTCTCTGCCCCGGCGGCGACTTCTTCAAAAGCCTGCACACCGAAAAGGTCAGCATCGTGACCGACGTCATCGACACCGTCACGGCGCGAACCATCCGTCTCAAGTCCGGCCAGGAGCTGCATCCCGACATCATCGTCACCGCCACGGGCCTCAAGGTGCAGCTGGCCGGCGGCATCAACCTATCCGTCGACGACCGCCCCGTCGACCCATCCGACAGCTACTCCTGGAAGGGATGCATGCTCGAGGGCATCCCCAACCTGTTCAACTCGATGGGCTACGCCGACGCGAGCTGGACCCTCGGCGCCGACGCCACCGCCCAGCTCGTCTGTCGCATGCTCACCAGATGCATCGACGGCCGCTTCCGTCACATCGTCCCGCGCCTGACCTCCGAGGAAAAGACCACCATGGCCCCCTTGCCTTTTATGAATCTCCAGTCCACATATGTCCAGCGCGGCAAGAGTCAGTTTCCCAAGGCCGGCAACAGCAGTCAGTGGCTGCCGAGATCGTACTACTGGAAGGATCTGAGCAGCGCGCGGTGGGGTGATATCCAAACCGGCTTGCAGTGGTCCCGATGGCGACAGGAGACATCATGATATTGGAGGGAGGGCGTTTTGCCTTGCTCGTTGGTCACTCGGGCGCATGCCATGACGATGTGTGCCAATGATTCGGGACGAGGAGTTGTTGGTTGTCCTTTTTTCTTTTTTTTTTCCATGTTCATTTTTTGAAATGTCGTGCTAGGACACTGACAAGTATATTGATATAATCTTCATTCAACTTTCGTATAAAAAAAAAAACGAAAAACAGTTTCGACAAAAATATAGCGATAAGTGGGGGGACTTGTTTATTTTCCTGTTTTTCTTATATATTAGTTTTCTTCTTCTTTAGTTGATTCTTTTTTTTTTGTTCTTGTATGATCATCGTCGTGTCGCAATATTAAGAAATGCATTGTAACCTCTCTTTAACCATGTGGGAAAAATAAAAAAAAAAACAGTTTGATGCTTGTCCTAGCCATGTACCTTCGTAATTATTTCATGTTCTTAAAAAAAAAATTGTCCAACCCATGTATGTCCTTGGCTCCTTGATGCATTCAGTCACCACACGTGAAACGCGTCGATAAAGACTCGCTTGCAAAAAAAAAATAACAGAAAACCCCCCTTTCCCCCTACCATCTCGCCGCAAGGCGAAAATACTTCTCCACAGACATGAGCCGCGGCATCAGTCTGCCTTCTTGGAAATCTTGGTCCTCAGCTTCATCAACCCGTACACCAACGCATACGAGCTGAACACCATGAGCGTCACGATACCCGCGTCGCGCCAGCCATACGAGTATTCCTTGAGATTCAGGGTCCTCAGATAGTCCTGGGCCTCGGTAAACGAGCACACGCGACACGACGCCGTGGCCTCCGGGTTCAGGAGGTTGGCCACGCGGCCTGGCCCGTCGCCGCTGTTGAGATAGCTTCCCAGGTAGGTCGCGCAGGTTGTCCCGTTGGGAGGATCAAATGTCGCCAGCTCGTGTTCCGCGCACGTCACTTTGCGGCCCCACAGGTCAAACACAAGCATGCTGCCCATGAGATAGTTGAAGGGGTTGATGTAGTACACCCAGTACCTCCAGAAGGCCTGAATCTGCGAATACGGCACGAGGACGCCGCAGAAGGAGATGAGAACGCCGAGGAGCAGCGGGTTGACGAGAGAGGCAAAGACCTCGTTGGGTGCGTAGGCTGCAATGAACTGTCCGATGCCAGTGTAGAGAAACTCGTACATGAGCACCACGTAGAACGTGGACCCGGCCCGGTCCGAGGCCGTCGGGAAGCCGACCGTGTAGTACCAGCAGAAAAAGTACAGGATGGCACAGGCGATGAGGTACGGAATTTCCGAGACAATGAGACCCGTCACGAACGCGATCCATGAGTACATCTTGGACTTCTTCTCTCGAGCCTCAAAGATGTCCCGTCGGTGGATGAACAACGGCTGGAGCTGAGCCAAGACGCCGGGCGCGACGAAGATGAAGTTGAAGATGGTAAAGAGCTTGAGTTGCAGGTCGCCGACGGAGTCGCCTATCATCCAGAAGGAGAAGCCGTTGAAGAGCGCTGAGAAGACGTGCAGCGTCAACTTGTTGTTCACGTAATCCGTGTTGCGGTAAAGCGCCACGTTCATCCGTTGCGTGACGATCTTGATCTGCTCCCACAGAGGAGTGGCAAACTCATTGCCATCGTCCACCGTTCCTGGAGGCGCATTGGCTGCCTCCTGCTCAATTCGATCCAACTCGGCCACCATTTGTTTGTACTCGGGCGAAGAAAGCCACACATTGTTCCAGTCTTTGTCGTGCGAGTAGACGCCAGAAACAACATCAATCATGTGCTCGGCTGGGTTGACCTCTTCGGGACAAGGTGCGCCGTTACGACCAAAGTAGTCCCTGATGGTACATGCGTTTTCGCCAATATCCCCAAAGTACACCGTCTTGCCCCCCTTGGCCAAAAGTAGCAGTGTGTCGAATTGAGCGAAAAGCTGGGCAGAAGGCTGATGAATAGTCACGAGGACGGCCTGCCCGACTGCCGCCAGTTTCTTCAGGAACCGAACCGTATGGTACGCCGACTGGCCGTCAAGACCTGAGGTGGGCTCGTCTAGGAAGAGAAGAATGCTCGGTTTGGCAACGAGCTCGACACCTATCGTGACGCGCTTCCGCTGTTCCACGCTCAAACCGGCACCCACCTCGCCAATGAGCGTGTCGGCCAGGTCGTGAAGCTCGAGTAGATCGATAATGGTGTCGACGTAGGCGAGTTTCTCCTGGCGAGGCGTGTCCCGACTTTGTCTGAGAAGGGCCGAGAATTCCAACGCTTCGCGGACAGTGGCAAAAGGCTCATGGACGTCCAGTTGCTCACAGTAACCGGCTGACCTTTGGAATGACACGGGAAGAGGCCGACCATCGACATGGATAGACCCGTGTATCGTTCCCTCCGTCTTTCTCTGGGCCAAAACATCCAAAAGAGTGGTTTTTCCGGCGCCCGACGACCCCATCAGGGCAGTCAGGTTGCCTGGCTTCACCCAGCCCTGAACATTGTCCAAGAGTAGCCGGTCGCCGGATGGTGTTTTTACCGTGTAGGTCAAGTTTTTCCACGTGAACACAGAGGTATTGCGAATGAGATTGGCGGGTGTTTCTGTCCCGGAGACTGATCCATCGGAAGAACTTGAGCTGGCGGCCCCCTGGGTGCCCTGTTGCTTCTCGACGTCGTTGTGGTTGGAGCGGATGCGAGCTTGTCTTGCCTTGGCAGTGTCTCTGGGAATGAAGAGGCTTGGGCCGGCTTCGGATGACGACCGCCAGCGAGACGTCGTGACAATGGTAATGAAGACAAACAAGGCCCACCACGCCCAGACAATGCCAAAATTTCGCCACAGATGCGAGTGGCTATAAGAGAGCGACGCCAGATACGCGTCGCCGTCCACGTGGGGCTGGCCCGGGACAGCACCGCCAACGCCGGCGCAAGCCTGATGGGCCTCGTCGGAAAAGCCAGGGCCATTCGGGACCAGGTTGGTGCCCACGCACGGAATTCGTTTTCCGTGGAACTCGTTCGAGAGAAGGGCGTCAAACGCATAGGCCAGCGGGTTGATCCAAAATAGCCAGACGAACCAATCGTGCATGTCATGCTTCTGGATCATGTAACCGCTGTACATGATGGAAGCTGCAATGATGAGTCCTGATATCTTTGAAGCCGCGTCGAAAGTGCGGAAGGCCGCCCCAATGGATCTGAACATTGCCGTCATGCACTAGCGTAGTTGACCGGGTTAGTTTCGTTGCGATCCGCGCCCACTTTACGCAAAAACCTGGAGCAAAGAAGAAGATGAAGGGGAACCGGTGCGAAAGGAAACAAGTGGGGGAAGCAAACTCACAAAGGTAGTCGCAATCAGGATAGCCGCAAAGGTGAAGAAAATACCAGCATCCGACGTCAGTCCAACCATGAAGTAAAGGATGACGGAAAATATGAAGATTTGGCAAAAAATGATGGGGATATCGGCAGCAATCTGCGCCAGACAAAAGGCAGCAGGATGGAAAAAGGCAAACGACTTGTGCTTGACGAGTACCGGCCGACCAGTAAAGCTCTCCGTCACCTCTGACATGGACATCAGGCTGTTGAAGAGGAGAGCAAAGAAGCAGGCACCCGATTTTGAAAAAAGCCCCGCCGAGGTCGAGGGTGCGTTGTAGAAAAGCGATCCTGCTATCACGGCCTGCACGATTGTCGAAACCTGTTTGATCAGGAATGTGGCCTTGTCACCCCAGATAATCTGATACTGGCGCACAACGCAAGCCTTGACCTGCTGAGGAAAGCCGACCGTGAAGGGACTGGTTTTCGAGACACCTTTCTGTTTGTCCATTTGCACGGCCGACTCGAAAAGTTCCGTTCGCTTCTTGGCGTCTTCGGTAAATGGGTAGTCGTACTCGGCCTTCATGTTTTTAAACGTCTCCGTCTGTTCATATGCGTTTCGTATGCTCAGCGCATCCCGCGGAAATGTGAGTTTCTTGTCTTCCCGAATCTTGCGCTCTGTCGGCACTGTGACTCCGGTGAGGAAATCCGCAACATTGGCGCCGTTATCACAGATGAATCCCAACTGTTCCATAAACGGCCGGGCGTCTGAAACAGGACCATAGTATATCTGCAAGCCTTGATCCAGAACGAGAACCTTGTCGAATAGGTTGTATATGCCATTTCCGGCCTGGTACAGCGTCACAATAGAGGCAAGTCCCAGAACGTCCGTCATGGCTCGGATTGCCTTGGTGTACTCGAGAGCGCTACATTGTTTTGACGGTCAACGCCAAGGTCCATTAATGCTTTTGCCCAATCGGGGCAGCGCACGTCGGATGAATATGATGAGACATGACAGGTTTGACTTACTTGCTTGCATCGAGACCTCGGGTCGAATTGTCCCAGCAGTAGACGCTTCCACGGGACGCCAAGCATTCGATAATAGACACACGCTTCCTCTCACCGCCAGACACACCACGTATGAATGCGTTGCCGACCTTGGTGTCGACGGTATGATCAATAGCCATGGATCGTAACAGGAAGTCCTTTGTTTCCGTTCTGAATTGCTCTGGATCGGTAACACCGTCGGGGAGGCGATAACTTTGTTTTAAGCGAGTCGCAAAGTCCATCGTCTGCGCGACAGTCAGGGCCGGGAAGAAGACTTCCTCTTCATTGTTCATGACAATCTGGCCCTTGTAGCGCTGGGCCTCTTCTGCTTTCAAGCTTCCATAGAAGACATTGCCGGAAACTTTTTCGTATCCTTTCCGTTTGTTCGTCAGCATGTTGAGTAGGGTGGTGCAACCGGAACCTGGCCGTCCCAAAACGAGGAGCATCTCGCCGGGTTTGACGCAACCATGTGAGTTGTCGAGAATGGTTTTGACAGGGATCTCGCGGCGGGACTCGGCGACAATTTTGGGGAGGTCAAACTGTGACAGAACATTTTCGTGGATGGCGGACTCGGCACTTCTGGCTTCGACTCGTAAATCAGTCCAGGTCACGCCCAGTTCACGGCGCGGAAAACTTGAGGCCTCGTTCCTTTCTTGGTAACCTGCCACCTCGGCTTTCATGGCCCATTCCATGCTGTAAGTATGGTCTTGGTCGCCAGAGTCAATGGTTTGTTGGGCAAGAGACTCTGTGTCTCTGTCCTCGGACGCCATGGTCCTTGCCTGGATTGTTTTCGCGCGGGTGAGAGGATGGACTGAGGATCATACGCAAGAACACGCCAGGAGGAGAAATAGGATGAAGGAGAAGCTCGGCCGGTGTTCATCATGTTGAAGTAACCATGGGCCTCGGGACACGTTATATATGCCCGACCAGCAGGCCGACCAACTGCATCCATGCTGTTTAGACGCGCACTCCGTCACGTCGGCGCCCCAACCAAACCCAGCCCGAAGCGACGGGACGCTCGGTCGCGGATGTAGAACTCGTCCGAGTGCCCGAAAAAGATTCGGTCCCCGGAAATCCTGGGTGGAGAGTATGCAAGGGTGGCCGGCCGGCCATCCGGTACGACGTGCGTGTATGTATCTGGAAGCAGCTGCGTCAGCAGAGTTTGCCGGAAAAGAAGAACTTACATATGTACATACAAAGTATAACGGTATAGCACATGTGTACCTACTTTAGTACCTCCTTGGAATGTATTTAGCATGTATGTATTTCTCTACCGCTTATTAATTGCCGAGTGGTGGAATCAACCGACAAACGCTATGACTGAGCCTGTTCTCCGACTGTTCCCATCTCGAATGCTCTTGTTGATGTTGATGTGGTCCGTCAAGGATCATGGTCTGAACCGGGACGGAACTATGGCCAAATTTGGATAAGCCATGCGAGTCTCTGCCGCTGACTCAGCGGCCTCCAGCCTGGCCGGCAAGGAATTTTTGTCGCGCGGGCCGGATCGGTAGGGTAGGTAGCTAGGTACTTACGGTATGTAGGAAGGAGCCAGCGGGACATCGGTACGTCCAGTCCCCCTTGTCTGGCCAACATGTCCCGTCCCGACGTCGGTTCATGATTCACCCAGACCAGACTTGCTCCTCTTCTTTTTGAACGTCTGATGCAAAGCGCAGCTACCACCACCTCCGCAGAGCCCGATTCCGCCCCCTCGAAATCGCAGCCGGATCCGTCGTTTTCCAATCCTCCTGGTGTATCTCGCCGCCCTGGCCATGAGGAACAAGAGAAGACCCGCCTGTGATTCGTGTCACAGACGCAAGGTGGGAAGATTGCCTGCCACTAGCTTCTTCTCCTCCTCCGTGGAGAAGGGCTCCTTGCCATGGGTGTCGCCATCCTCTTGTCATCCCTCCAATAAGCGACATGTACGGCCGACCCCTCTGCAGCAATCAATCTAACTTGATGGTGTCAACTTGTCAGATCCAATGCGATATGTCCGGGGCCGACAGCCGATGCGACTGGTGTTTGCACCATAGCCTCCCCTGCACCTTTTATAGACAACGAGGAAGGAATAAGAAAGCGTGGGTCTTCTTCTTTTTTTTTTTTTCTTTTTTTCTTCTTCTTTTTTTTACTTCCTTTTTTTTTCTTTTTTTTTTTTTCTTTTTCTTTTTTTTTTGCCCGTTTATAAATAACCACTGTGATGGACGTCAAGTCGACGAGGCACTCAAGCTAGACTAATTCATTCGGTCTTGGGGTTCCCATATGCTTACATATAAAAGTACGCATCAATCAGACATCACTAAAGACAACACTGCTGCGTTATCCATGCCACTGCAAACAAAGTCTCGCTTTCCATCACAACCTTCTTGCTCTTCGCTCAAGGACGTATCAGGCAGCAGCAAAGATATTCTTTCATTATTGTCGCCATCGCGAGCAAGTCCCGGATGCCCATTATGCCACGCAGAATATCTGTCAGAAGTGTCAATCGTGTCACAGAGAAGCCTTCGGACTGCTCCTCTTGGGCAGATATTCTTCGCAGGACAGCAGTTCGGTGCTGTTTGTCCTCTGAATGGTATTCCTCACCTGACTTCGTACTGTGAACAATGGATATTCGAAAGAACAGGACAGAGGCCCAAATTTCGAGAACTTTTTGGTAGAGACGTCCACCAGCCAGGCCGCGTGGATTGTGAAACTGAGCAGCAGTTCTGCCACGGCAATTCATTGCGTTGCTCTGGAGATCCGCCTCTTCCCGAGAAATGGATTGTGGAATCATTAGTAGCAGATTTCACAGCCTCTGAATTTGGTCTGGCTTTCCCTCTCATTAACCCCCTTCTCTTCGAGGAAACCTTGATGCTGGCATATACCGCCGGTCAGACTCAGTCGACACCGGAGAGTATGACTGCTAAAGCCTGCGTGCTGGCGTTTGTATGTTTATCAAGCTCCCACTGTCCAACAAGCAAAGCTTCATCCGATATCGACTGCGATTTCTGCATCAAGGCAGCTAAATCGTTCATGTCGGAGATCATCGATGACGTAAGCGTTACAACATTACAAACGGTCATGATGTTGGTGAGTTGTCCTGCTGTATTTATGCGTGAGAGCTTGGTTTTCCACAAGCTATTACAATGCCAAAAGAAAACGGACGGAAGGAAGAAAGAAAGAAAGAACACCCAACCTCCGTCCCTTTACCCCACCAAAAAAAAAAAACAGAAAAACAGAAAAACAGAAAAACAGAAAAACAGAAAAACAGAAAAAAAAAAACGAAAAAAAAAAAAGAGTCGACAAGTATTATTAATAATTCAACCCCGGTTACAGCTACTTTACGATACTCTACGTGGTCACCTGCTTAGCTCAACCATGTATCACGCCCTTGCATGTCGCATAGTCTTGGCTCTTGGCGGACATAGGCTTACAATGACATTGGCCGGGAATCGTGACATGACGAGACAAGAGCATGAGGATCGCCACATCCGAGTGCTTTTTTGGCTATGTTATATATTTGACAAGGACATTGCTCTTAGAAGTGGCCAGCCTCCGGTAATCGTAGACCAGTTTTGTGATTTAACTCTTCCCGACGGATACTACGAATACCAGTTCAGAGGTCTTCAGAAAAGTCCCAAAGGTGGCCTGGTGCAAAACCCGTGGCTTCCGGGCGATCTCCGATTAAGCATGGTCAAGTCCAAGGCCTTACAGACACTCTACTCATGCTCGTCATTGCAAATGTCCGATGCAGAGCTCTTGAAAACAATTCGAGAACTAGATGAGGAGCTCGAAAGCTGGCGGAAGTCCATGCCGGGACCATACTCCCCGTCATTATCCATCAGAAAGGACGTCAAGCTGGCACAAGATGCGTCTGTTTCACAAAACATGCTGTTCATCCATCTACACATGGACTATCACTTCCTGCTGAATATTATACATTTTGCAAGTGGACGTTGCACGCGTCGTGGCTGCGATAGTGCTCAGGGTTTGACCTTTGGGGTACAATCTAGCTTCGAGATTTCGGTTGAAGCCAGTCGATCCACGTTGATATTCCTCGGTGCGACAGCCGGTAGAGTCCCTGGAGATGCATTTTGGTAAGGTTTCTTCTTGTTTCAACTGGTTGTGCAGTTTGTCGCCTCGCGGGAGGAAAGCTTCGAATCCATACTGACGGGCTTGCTGTTTGGCAGGTTTTTCATCCTTTATCCTTTGTCAGCGCTGTTGACACTGTTCTTCAATATTCTGCAGAATCCGGGTCACTCACTTGCGAGACACGATATGGAATTACTCGGCAAGGCATCGCAGATCATTCGACGCATGCCAATGTGGCGTGTCACGTCGTATGAAACCGAATACCTGGTCAAGATAGACAGACTGGCCGCCGAGCTGAGTAGGCTTGGTAGTTGTGCTATTGACAGGCACCTGGCCAACAACCTGCCTTGCTGAGAGGCTCCGACTGAGATGGCTTTCGAGTTTGAGAGCCATAACAAAGTTTTCCCACGGGCTCATCATGGAACACTTTCGAGCTCATGATTGTCAAAAAGGGGGGCGCTTTTTCTGAAGGCTGCAGCCAGCACTTGGCAGGACAACCATTGTCTATGGTGTTCAGCTGCTTCATGGTCCCTCCCCCGACCCATGCATTATTACCGGCTGAGTTCTGGATTTGCACATGTAGTGCTGCACGTAAGTACCGCCGTCCCTCGGCCGGACCTCAACCTCAAGACAACAGCACTTGCGATGCCAAGGTTGTCGGTGCTGGCCGGGAAATGCTGGAAAATATCGTTGAAGGGCAGAAGCATAGTTCTGAGAGCGTCCGATGTGGCACCTGATGCCCGGGGCCGCGTTTGTGTGAGTTAGACTAGGCGGGCATTGGTAGTCGGGCTATCAGTCGGATGGCGCCTGGTGAGAGCCAAAGCTGCGCTTCACCGTGTATTTAATTTCTCTTGTAAAAGGTTTTTACTTTACCCAAGAGAGGGGATACTTTTTTTATCCATTCATTATTCATATTATTCATATTGACCAGCAACAATGATGGGTTTAAGAAGGACGTGTCCAAGATTGTTTGCTAATTTTTCATTTCAAAATTGCAAAGAAATAATGATGTTACAGGACATGAGAGGGGATGTGGGGTGCATTCTGCAACGAAGAATACGAAGACCACAACATGGGTAGACATGTTTTGGGAAAAACGAGAACTGTTCATACAGGAAACACTTGATACGTGGGAGGGATAAAAAGTATGCTACTACTGCAATGAAACGTGAATAACTCATTAATTTGTAGAAACAGTCTTAGTTGTCGTGTAAAGCACTGACACGCTGATAGAGCTGCATGCAGTCCTTTTCACGATATTAATTATAATTAATTCTAGCTAGTGTGCTACAGTACACTACCGATACGCTACTTGGCGCACACATTATTTGGCGCTGTGAAGAACCTCCTTGGCGCGAACATCGTTACGAAGATTCTTGTCCTTGGCAGTCGGGCAGCCTGCATACTCATCAATCTTGCGAGGGGTCGCATCGGAGGCGTTCAGCTTGCCGTGGGCGGTCGTGTACTCGTCGAGAGTCGTGGCCGGGAGAGTGGTGGTTTCGTGGTGAATGGCGGCGTTGTTGTGCGTCTCATGCACAGGAACCGTGGTGTGAACCACCTCGGGCTGAATAGTTTTCTTCTGGATCACGGGCTGCACGTGGTGATGGACGTGGTGGTGAGTACGCTCTCCGGATTCGGTGGGTGCGGTCGAGGACGTATGCTCGGTGCCGTGGATGGTCGAGGTGTTTTCAAACTTGGCCGCGTCCTGCTTCAGCTTGGCGTCGACGTCGGCCTTGTTGCCGTGATCAACAACCTTGTGCTGGGTGGGGAGGGAATTGTGCGAATGCTTCTCGGGCCTTGTGGATGGCTGGTCAGTTTTGCTTGATGCCCGCTGGCGACTGTTGCCGGAACCTCGGTGACGAGATTACCGGGGGGATGAAAACTTACAAGACTTCCTGGTCCTTGATGGGCTGGACGATGGTCTGGTGGTGATCCTGGTGAACCTCGCGGTCAACGGCGGTGGTAACCTCTTCGTGCTTCTTGGGCAGGACGTGTTCTTCCGTGACGGGGGCGCGGACGCTCTGGTCGACTTCGGTCTTGTGCTTCCCATCGTGGGAGAGGAAGTTGGAGACTGCTTGCTTGGCCTTTTCCATTTTGAAGGGTGGTGGGGTGGTGGGTGGTTGGTGGTTGGTGTCGTTGTTGTTGTTGTTGGTCGAGGGACTGGAAATGTGAAGTGATTCGATGGAGAGAATACCACGGTTGAGCGGACGTGTACGTTGTATATATAGTAGTATCGACAGCGTGTTGTCTGTTGGGATCAGGAGGCTAGGTTGGTTAGTTTTGTTTTTCTTTTTTGCGTCTCTTTTTTTTTTTAATTCACATCTGTTGCTCCCTCCGTCAAGCCTATGACATGTCTTCCCTTGACTGACGATCCGCACAAACGCCCAAGTACCAGACGTCACCGCCACGACGGACAATATGGCATGTGACATAACCATTACCGGCGCGCTATCGGGTCTGGACTGCCATCTTCCGAGCGATGCGCCCTGGTCAAGAGTCTGAATCGGCCGGCCCAGCCCTCCGAATGGACCTCCAGGCGCGCCGCCTACGCATCCGGAGAACCGATGATCGACTCCCACGATCCAACGATCCAACGATCCAACGATGAACTGAACGGTCCACCGACCAGCTTGGAGCGCCAGCGCCACCAGTCCATGACTCCATGCGACCGGGACAACTAACCGCGAACCATCCAATCTCGAGTTTCCCACGTCCAATATCCGACGGGCCGAGAGCACCGAGCACCACGCAAGCCGCCGTTGCTGGAGACATGGACCATGCCCGACATGGTTCGTCCACGTCACTTGGTGTCGAGGCTTGCGTCGGCCAAGCTCGACTTGCGCGTCATCGATCGGGACCGGAGACTTGTTCGGCTGGCCGGGCGGGCCACATGGTGATGTGGTGGTGGACTGACTCGTGAGAGGCTGAATCCGGGAGCAACGAACAGAAGAGTGGGGGAAAAAAGGGAAAAAAAAAAACACACATGTAAAGCGTCATGAGTCCGTGGTGAAAATGTAGTTCTTGTATCCGAGCCCATGACTGGTAGCAGGAGCCAGAGGCCACAAACCGGCCGGAAGACTTGGGGCGGTTCCGCCGTTTGTCTCTTTTTCTTTCCCCCCCCCCCCCCTTTTTGTCCTTGTTTAGCTCTTCTAGACTTCCCTTTTGTTTCCTTTTTTCGGGAGGGTGTTTTTTAAAAGAAAAGGGATTTTAAAGAAGAAAAGAAGCATTCCACTCTGGAACCAGCCTTTGACTCACACTCGACAAATGCCCAACTCGCCGTCCAAGATGCATTCTCCCGCAAACATGGACTAATTGAACCCGCACATGCAGACAGTAAAATCAAACAGACGAGAAAAAAAAAAGAACAAGCCAAGTCATGGAAAACAACAAGAGCCGCGCGAGCGGTTTCTCCTTGATTGCCATACTCAGACACTTCCTGGGCCAGCTGCGTCAATGGATCCGCGGCCTCTGGAAAAAGGGCCAAACCAAGAGCAAGACGGAGCCGAGTCCCGGCGGCCAGGAGAAAGTCTCGGAGCCTCGTGAGACATTGGACACGGCGGGATGCGAGTCCGACCATGATTCATCGGCACCAATACACACGCCCGCACCAGAAACACCAGACCGAGTGCAAGAACCAAGCATGGACGACGAGACACTGAAAAAGACACCCTCGGTTCACGAGGAAACGCATCCGGTTCCGAAGCAACACGACGCGTCGGCCGTGCAAGACGAGGCCGTCACCCAGGAGGAATCATCACCCAAGGAGGAGTCGACGGTCGATTACACCACTCATGAACGAGCACCGGTTGTCGAGGAGCAAGTCCACAAGCAGGTGCACACCGTGTATCATCTCGAGAGAACCCGCTCAAACCATACCCATGAGCATTTCTACCATATTCAGCCCATCATCGATACATCCGAGGACACGACGGCGCAAGCCGTCGATAAGTGACGACTCTCTCTCTCTTATCGTCTCACCCAGAACGACAAGGCGAACGGCCAGGATGGAGGAGGGATAATCACACGCAACGCGCCGTTGTTGTCGGACGCAAAATTGGTGGCCGAAATATGAGACATGTATCGTCGGGTGGCGTTGACGAGGAAACTGCTCGGATGGGGTTGATTTTTTTGGGATTTTTAATTTATTTATTTATTTATTTATTTCATTTCTTTTTCTTTATAAAGAAGAGCCCATCGAGTTGGCATGTATTTCCATCTTCTGTTTCTGAGCTGCCACTCTACAACTTTTACTAATAAGAAAAACTTGACCAAAAAAACGCACCATCTCCCTCAAGCTTCACCACGCGTCTTACACCTTCTTTTTTTTTTTTTTTTTTTCTGGCGCTGCATCGACAGTGTCTTTCCCACAACGCCGACTTGCTTCACCGGATTTAAGACGATTTGCCTCGCAGCCGCCGTCCATTTATATCCCATCCATCCGACCAGGCATGTATTCCAACTCCCCCGCACCTGTCACCACCACCCATGACAACATCCCGCCGAGAACATGTACGCAGGCATCAAAGCAAGCCTCTCACCAACGACTTCGTAGCCCCCGTGTCGCTTCTCCATCCAAAACGTGCCCGAAAGATGCCACATGCAACCTCTGCGACTAAATCATTGTGTCCCATGTCCCGGGCCGGACAGGGTCTATCCCCATTTAGCCTGCAGCGGCCTCGCGATGCCGAAACGCACCGTCGTCAAACACGCAATCTGCCTCAAACGCGACAAGAACTCGCCGCGCGACATGCCGTGAGATGTTCCAAGAACGGGGGCTCCATTGTCAACTGCCGGGCCAGCGGGATGGACCACGCGATGCGATGGGCTCCCAAGCGCATCATGAAACGCTCGTACTCTCACGATATTAGCCGGGATCTAAGGGGGGCACAGTAGATGAAATGCCGCGACTTGAAACCAAGGACGGATGGTATTCCGCAAGACTGTGCCGGGGGCCGAAATACGTCGGTAAACAGGTTCAGCTGTTCATAAGACGTGCCCGACGCTGCGCTTTGTGTATTCCCTCAGCGCCACATGATCAACACTGTCGTCATCATCACCATCCACCGCAGGAGAGAAACGCAGCAGTAAAGAAAAGAAAAGAAAAGAAAATCACCGGCCTTGTTCGCCATGATCGCCACAGCTCTGTTGGCCGTCTTGGTCGCACAGGCGTCGGCCACGTCTCTCGCCTCCCAACCGGTGCTGTGGGAGGATCTGGCCGACCTGGACGTCTTCCGCGTCGGAGACGATTTCTACTATTCCGCGTCCACGATGCATTACTCCCCCGGAGTAAGAAGGCCTCACCTTTAAACCCCTCTCCTACCGAGCCAAGAGTCCGGTCCGCTAATTTTTGCTGTGATTTTTTTTTCCGTCACGCCAGGCGCCGCTTCTTCACAGCACAGATCTCATAAAGTAAAACAGATACTTCCACAACCCCCCTTCAAACGTGACGTGCTAACCCTCGGAACCGTTCCTCAGCTGGGCGTACATCGGCCATTCCGTCCCCCAACTCTCCTGGGGCAGCAAGTACTCCCTCCAGGGCGGAAACGCCTACGTCAAGGGCGTCTTCGCCTCGTCGGTGCGCCGCCGTCCCAGCGACGGAACCTGGTTCTGGGTCGGCTGCGTGGAATACAGCCACTCGTACATCTACTCGGCGCCATCCGCCACCGGTCCGTGGACCAAGCTGGCCGAGTTCCCGAACCAGTGCTTCTACGACTGCGGCTTGCTGTTCGACGACGACGACACGCCCTACGTCGCGTACGGGTCCAAGACGATCCAGGTCGCCAGGCTGTCGAGCGATCTCAAGACACAAGTTGGCTCGCAGGCCGTGTATACCTACGATGGTCCCGCCGAGGGCAGCCGCATGTACAAGATCAAGGACACCTACTACATCCTCAACATCGATCCCGGCAAGATGGTCCAGTACGTCATCAAGGCCAAGAGCATCCACGGGCCGTACGAATCGGCCACGCTGCTTGACAGGCCGAGCTGTCCCATCCCAGGCGCCAGATCGCCTCACCAGGGTAACGTCGTTGGCGAGAACACATCTCGGCCTCTCCCCTCTCCCCGTCCCCGTCCCCGTCCCCGTCCCCGGCTCTTCAACGACACCATCACGCCACGCCACGCCACGCCAGAGGCAGCGCCCGGTACTGATACTGACCCCCCGAGTAGGAGGAATCGTCGACGATCCACAGGGAAACTGGTACTACATGGCCTTCTGCGACGCCTACCCCGGCGGTCGCGTGCCCGTCCTGTCTCCCATCTCCTTTGACGCCCGAGGATTTCCCCAGCTGCGCGACCCGAACAAGTGGCCCTCGAGCGTCACCACCCCCATGGGATCCTCGACGGCCCCCAAGCGGCCGTCGTCCTTCAACGACACCTTCCAGAGCACAAGTCTCGGCCCCTCGTGGGAATGGAATCACAACCCCCTCCCCTCGGCCTTCAGCCTCGACCGTGACCGTGGCCTGACTCTCCGGACTGCCACCGTGACAAACGACATATACCAGGCGCAAAACACCCTCACCCACCGCATCCCCGGGCCCCGGAGCAACGCCACCATCAAACTGTCCTTCCAGGACATGAAGGACGGCGACCGCGCCGGCTTGGTCCTCTTGCGGGATCTCTCCGCCTGGGTCGGCGTCGTCAGAAACAACGGCGCCTTCACCGTCGCCGTCTGGACAGGCTGCTCCCTGACCATGGCCAGCAACTCCGTCTGGTCCACCGCCAGTACCGGTTCTATGCAGGCCTCGGCCAGCATCCCCTCTTCCCGGAAAGACGCCCCCGCCACCGTCTGGCTTCGCGCCGCCGCCGACATTGATCCCTCGGGTCCCCACACCGTCGACTTTTCCTATTCTCTCGATGGTCAGTCCTTTCAGCGAATCGGCAGCCCCTTTGTCATGCAGACGACGTGGCAGTTTTACATGGGCTATCGCTATGGCATCTTCAATTTCGCGACGCAGGCGTTGGGGGGGAGTGTGCTGGTCGAGAGCTTTACTGTCGATGCATCATGAGAGGGAATTTGAGCGGATGTCTCCGAATCTACTTGAATCATCTGTCTTTTCGGCCACACAAGCTCGTTCACGTCGGGGTACGCACAGAGTCAGCCTCAATTCAGTTTCCATCAGCTGAGTCGAAGATACCTAGTTCATGACTCCGTGTAGTGTTGAAATATTAAAACTTTGATATTGTCCTTGAACCTATATCGACGACCACCACGGCCCGTCGTGGAGAAGATAACATGTCCATCAAATATTGAAAAGATGCCACCTCCGTCTATCCATTCACAACCGTTCCCCCGTTGCAGTGTAGCGTCTGTCCACTCACGCAAGAACTATCAGTCGATGCAAGAAACACAACACATGTCGCAATTTCCGATGGCTGCGCTGGGCGTCCCATCGGGCTTGTGAATTCCTTTTGCGCCTTCTCGGTCATGGTTGAAGGAATAAGGGGCGTCCAGACTGTGCAGTGCCATTTTTTTTTTCGTTTGTCAGTAAGCGCTACTAAGAAAGGAAAGAACGAAAGGAAGAAAAAAAAAACCAAGAGTAATTTTGCGCTTTCCGAAACGTACCCGGTCCTGGCGCAACGGCATTCACCCGAATGCCCTTGGACACATATTGATTGCTCAGACCGCGCGTAAACGACACAATGGCACCCTTGGAAGAGGTGTAATCCAGCATATCTGGACGACCAATGTACGCATTGATGGATGCGTTGTTGATGATGACGGCCCCGGACTGCATGTGCCGAAGGGCGTATTTGGCCATGTAAAAGTAGCCATGTATGTTAACGTTGAAGGTGTGCTCCCACTGATCCTCTGGCAGGTCGAGGATATCATCGGTCATCATCTGATCTGTAATGCATTCTGATGTAAGTATCTCACTAGATGCCTTTTTTTTTGGCCAACCGGCAAGGAAAATCAAGAAAAGAGAGCGTCAGGGGTGTCAGGAGTGCGAAAGGGGGTTGAGAGAACAAAACATACACGCGGCATTGTTGAACAGAATATCGATGCCCTTCATTTTTTCCATGGCAAAGTCGACCACCTTTTGACAATTCTCCTTCTTGGCTAGATCCGCAGACACGAGATGGCACGTGCCGCCCGCCCTTTCGACTTGTTTCTTTGTGTCCTCGGCATCTCCCTGCTCTTCGGCCAGATGAGCAATGGTCACGACGGCGCCTTCTTTCGCAAACAGGACGGCTGTAGCTGCGCCGATGCCACTGTCTCCTCCAGTGATGAGTGCCCGTTTGCCCTTGAGCTTGTCGGCGGCCTTGTAGTCGACACTGACTCCGCGAGCCTCAGGAAGTTTCTCTCGGACGGGCTTAGGCTCGGGCATGTCGCGCTCGATGCCGGGGAAAGACTGCTTCGAGATGGGAATGTCCTTTTCTTATGGCGGCGTGTTAGTCGATCGTTATTTTGTTTTGGTAGAAATTTCAACGTGACAGCTACCATTGTTGAATTGCGATGCCATCTTGACTCCTTGTGACTCCTTGGAGTTGCTCGGCAAAAGGTTTGTGGGTATTATTCTCAGTGCTGTTGAGACGAATAAGTGCAGACGGCCAAATGATTCTTGCCACGCTATCGAGGGGGACAAAAAAAAGTGAAATGAGGCGGATTGTGCCAGATCTTTTTGTGCAGATGCTCTTTGACGTCAACTTATACCTACATATGTATCTATGTACATATTATTCATGTATTGTACCGCATGTTCTGCCAAGACGACTCGCATATGACGTAACGTCTTTGTCACGACCGACAGCGAGGCTAACAGTGCTTATTTTGCAATCGTGACGACATGATATGCTGGAAACAAGTTGTACTTTTCATTTTATTTTTTTTGGTTTCAGCCGTAACCCGCATAAAAACGCATACAATGCGTCATGGGCTGATTGCGGCGGGCCGACATTAGTCGTGCGAATTTGGACCGTCTATTCGAGCTCGGTGATGATTGGGGGGGGCGGGGAGGTTTTCTTCGCTATTTCTTCCATCTATTTCGTTTGATTTATTTTGCAGCGTTTGCCCCGTCATCATGAATGCTCAGATCTGTGGTATCAAAAGAAAAAGAAGAGAAAAAAAAAACTTGAAAAATCGTCCCCGTCCATAAGATGGCGGCAAGTCAGACTCCTCCCTCGACGCAACTGCTCGGACGTCCTTGGATGGGATAACTGCCGGTGACATTCTCTGCGCGCCAGAGCGGTACGCAGTCGTCACTTTTAGGAATGGGAGGCACACTAAACTGTGTCGTGTTTCCCGTTGTGCTGGCATGGCGGACCAAGAAACGGATTTGGCAAAGGGGTTGACGATAATGAACGGGAATGTCAACTTGGTGGGATGTGGGCGTGGCAGTTGGCAGTTGGCAGTTTGCAGGTTGCAGGTGGAGGCAGCTGGCCGGTGACAGCTGGCAGCTGGCAGCTGGCTCCGCCCCTCGCTTGAGCTTCCGGCGTTCCGAACTTGACGATTCCCATCCCAGTTTATCGCGGACATTTCGGCCGTGGACAAATTGTTATCGATGGACGCCGTCCGTCCCTTCCGGCGATGCGCTGCGGGCCGCGCGCCCTGCATCCTCGTCCTTTCCTCGTCATCCGGCTTGTCAAAAAAGTTGCGCCAAACGACGTTTACATCGTGTGTCCATCGGCGCTGACGACCCTGTTGTCCGCCGATTCCCAAGATGTTCGGCACAAGAAAGGCCCTGACCTTCATCACGCCCATTCCCAGCTTCATCCCGCGACAGCTCGCCCTCGATATCCTCCATTCTCACAGCGAAGTCATCACCCTCAATCCCCTCGTCCTCGATCACAAGCCGATTCCGGCCCCGCGAGATGCGCCCTCGGACGAGTTCTACAGCACATGGTACGAGATGACCGACAAGATCCAGGTCGTCCCCGGCGTCGGCAGCATGGGCGCCAGCAAACTCACCCTCACCGGATGCTTCCAAAACATGCCCTGGGGGGTGCAGATGCACATCTACGCCCCCTTGAAGGTCGATTTTCGCTGCAGGTATGAGGTGGCGGGGAATGAGGCGGGCATTGAGCCTGCTGAACAGCGCGACATGGAACTGGAATCGCTGGGCGTGCCGGAAGACGGATTGTATCTGCGTGTGGACATTGAGGTCAAGTGCAACGTCGCCATGGCCGGCTTCGTCCGGTCGCAAATCGAGGCCTCCAGCAGGAAAATGGTGGAGCGTATCATGAAAAAGGCCGAACTGCTCGATGCCGGCATCCTACAAGCCATGATGCAGGACGGCAGGCTCAAGACCTTCAATCCGAACGATCTCTCCCAACCGGCCACCAACAGAACCAGTGCTGTTCCCTACATTCCCAGTCCTGTCGGAAGCCCCCGGCCTGGAAGTCGGGCTCAACAACTACACGTCGGCCCGTGCCAGATACCCGTGTCGCCCGAATCGCCCACAATGGGGAACTATGATATTGTATACCAAGCACACGCGCACCATGGTCTCGAGCGCGGCAAGGAGGCTGTTTCTCTGGCGGAACTCCCGGATGACTCTCAGCATTATCAACACTACCATAGTCAGGTCCGCTCATTCTCCGGCCAGTCCCAGGTGTCGACACTAGACTATTGGCGGCCCACATCCTCCTCAGATCCTGCATGGTCGCCGGACCAGCTCCGTCCATCTTGGGCTGGAACAAAACGGTCGAGCCTGAGCTCAACTGGCAGCGACATCCCTCATGTGTCGGTACTTCTCGCATCAGAATTACCTACTGACACCGAGACTAAAAGCTGAGCAATAAAAAGAGCTTGTCCTTGTGCACGAATCGCGCTCTTTTTCTTTTTTTTTTCCTTTTTTTTCTTTCCTTTTTTTTGGTCGGGGCACGAGTACGGCTACAACGGCTGGGAAGCCAGGAAGCCAGGAAGGGGATATGGGAAATCTCCAATATTGGCGAGGCGCAACTCGACTTGGCAGGGTATTCACAATGTACTAGGGAAGATTTTTTTTTTTTTTTTTGTGTTTTTATTCGTATAAAAAAAATCTTGTTTTATTACTTGTTTTAATTTCTTGCCTTTTTTTCTTTTTTCTTGACGTTAGACGCAGGCATATTCATCATGGCATGACTTCCAAGGACAAACCTTAGATGAGGAATAGGTACGCACGTGGCAAAACGTGTTACTGTATAGTTTGTTTTATAGAACCGCTTGTCAATATTCGTTCCGTAACGGGCTCGTTCGTCTAGGGGTCAGGACGCTGGATTTTGACGTAGAAATTCCAGAAGCACCAGTTCGAATCTGGTACGAGCCTCATTTTTGGGTGTTTGCAGACCCATTCAATTGATCTGCTTTTTGTTTTTTTCGCCTCACTCTTGATTCAGGTTGTCCTAAATACACCATGCTTTTTCTTTTTCCCTTTTTTTTTTTTTTTTCTTTTCCCAAAAGTCAAACGTGCCAACTTCGCGTCCAAAGCCAAGCCCCTCGCACACCCTGCATGTGACTTCAAACAGGTAGGGCGATGATTTTCCCCAACTCTTCCACCGCTTTGCCAACGTCTCTCCCTAGCTCCTTCCTAGTTCTCCGCCGAAATACACCACCACCATGCATCTCCCCAAACCAGAAGCGAGCATTGAAGCCACGACGGCGCCACAACTTACGAATCCGCAACTCCCCATCCCCTCTGTCCTTGGGTTTCCGCCCTTGTCATCTTTATCCATGGACCAGGTCCAAAAGAGAGGTCGGCTGTCGTCGTCGCTGACATGAAATATGAAATCCCGCTTGGGCCGACTCGCGAAATGACCAAATTGTCTCGTCCACCTTGTCTGACTTCTGCATCGGACAGGTGCAACCCCGGATTCAGCCAGCCGCTGTGCTGCCTCGTTGCTAAATCGAGGGTGGATGCTACGCTCGACGACTCGTTGGCATGCAGTCGATGGGATCCCCGTCTGCTCTGGTGTCTGCTCTGGTGTCTGCTCTGGCGCGTCTGGCGCGTCTCTGGTGCGTCTGGTGCCGTGGATTAGCACCCCCGTTACCCCACGCTGTCGCTCCATGTTGGTCGCACCTGCCGCCCTTTCTTCCCTTAGCCATCGCCCCCCTTCTCCCTCCCTCCCATCCATACACCAACCCCCTGTCACTACCAAACCCCAACCCCCTTTCCCCCAAACTCGTCGTGGGACCTGGCGTCATGCTTACTACTTCCAGGTGTGGGGCGTATCGTTCGGTCACCAGACCGCAGGCCGTTTGGCGTCACTGGACCACACGCAGTTGCTAGACCGACACCTGACACCACCAGATTAACACCAGAACTCGCTCACATGCCTGGCTGACTGCTGCAGCGGCTGCACCTCCTCCGCTCCCGCCTCTGCCGACCACTGCCACCAAATGATCAGTGATATTCCTGTCTACCAGCCTTATTACCTGGCAGCCGACAACCTCCCCCATGCCACGTGTGCGTGTGCGTGTACGCGTCCAGCCACCGTCCACATTTACGAACTACTCGACCTACTGAATTACCTTTGAGAACGTTTGAACCAGACCTCGACCAGACCTAACTAAGCTTCTACCGACCGAAACTCCAGGCCTGCCAAATCTCCCGGCGTCCTTCTCACGCGAGCTGGCCGTCAATCCTGGACTCGCCGTCTCCTTTACCTGCTGTCAACTACAACTGCCTTTCATTTGCCTTTCTTGTGTTTTATTTTATTGTATTTTACTCTCCTTTAGTCACCTCTTTCTCTACAGGGGCTCACTCATTGATTGAGCACAATTCGATCGCATTTGACCAGACGAGCCGGGGTACAGGACCTATGATGGGCTAGAAGTCTACCTCACGCAGTATCCCAGTTTCCCGTTTGTTTTTGTTTCTTATCCGTTTTTCTCCCAAGAGGTGGAAATGTCGCATCTTCTGGTCCAAGCGCATAAGGCTGCAGGACTTCATGGTACTGGTTCCAAGACGGTCTTGTCACATCAAGCAAAAGCCGATAATTCTTCATCCCACCTAGCCAGTGGTCGGACAATTCGACGGGCCGTATCCAGGACGCTCAGAGATGTGAGCAATGTCATTTTATCGTGGAAGGACGGGCTGGACCCCGGCGAGCGCGAAGCCTTCCGTATACGGCGGGAGAGAAGAGACGCAGCGCTGGATAAAATAAAATCTGTCAGTTCGAGTCTTTTTTTTTGGGGGGGGGGGGGGGGGGGGCCGCAAAGTTGGAAACCAGACAAAATAAAACCATGCTAATCTTCACAACATCATGCAGGCCGAAACATATCAGCAATGGTCTGCCGCCGCATCAGAACTTGATCAGCTCGACGACAACAACAAATGGAAAACTGCCACGGCGGACGGCGACTATGACTTTCTACTCATTCAGGAGCGCCTGCGTGCGCTCAACGAAGCACGGGCAAGCGGCAATGTTCGCGCTACCATGCATCTGATCCGAACAGAATTGAATCGAGACCTGGGTGGCATGGACAACGTCGATCTGTATCGTCACTCCTATGTGGGCACCAAGAAGCTCATCGAGCGCTACGTCGATTCCGCCATCCAATCCATCAACTACCTCGTCTCCCAGAGCACCGTCACACACCACGACGTCCATGTCAGGGATCTCCTGGAATCAATGTTGTACTCGCGTCAAAGCTTTGGCCGCAGCGCTCTGTTGCTTTCCGGCGGGGGTACATTTGGCATGACGCATATCGGCGTGCTCAAGGCACTATTCGAGCAGCAACTCCTCCCTCGTATTATATCGGGGGCCAGCGCCGGAAGCATTATCTGCGCAGTCATGTGCACCAAAACGGACCAGGAAATCCCTGGCCTCTTTGATACTTTCCCATTCGGAGACTTGGCCGTCTTTGAAGAAGAGGACAGCAGCTTGGGTGTTTTGGGACACCTGCGTCGTCTCCTGACGGAGGGCAGTTGGTCCAACATCCAGAACCTCACAAGAGTCATGCGAGCCTTCATGGGCGACATGACATTTCAAGAGGCATACAATCGGACCCGTCGCATTCTCAACATTTGTGTATCTACAGCATCGATTTACGAGCTCCCCCGGCTGCTCAACTACGTCACCGCGCCAAACGTCATGATATGGTCGGCAGTCGCCGCATCGTGCTCTCTGCCCTTGGTGTACACGTCTTCCCCCTTGCTTGTCAAGGACCCGGCCACCGGCGAGCATCATCCTTGGACTCCCACCCCTCAACATTTTATCGACGGCTCCGTCGACAACGACTTGCCGATGACGCGCCTCGCCGAAATGTTCAATGTCAATCACTTCATAGTCTGTCAGGTGAACCCGCACGTCGTTCCCTTTTTATCAAAAGACGACGTCCTCCCACCGGATTGCCGATTCCAAAAGACGCACAGTCCCCGCTCCGACGGAGAGGCCGATTGGCCGAGTACGCTCACCACACTGGCCAGGGATGAGGCTCTGCATCGATTGCAGTTCATGGCCGAGCTTGGCATTTTTCCCAATCTGATGACCAAGTGTCGGACCATTTTGAGCCAAAAGTACTCGGGCGACATCACCATCTTGCCAGAGATTGCCATGAATGACCTGCCCAAGCTACTCAGCAACCCAACCGTCGACTTCATGTTCCGTTCCTGCATAGCTGGCGAAAGAGCAACATGGCCCCGTCTCAGCCGCATTCGCGACCGTTGCGCAATCGAGCTCGCGCTGGACCGTGCAGTCCACAGCCTGCGTACCCGTGTAGTCTTTTCCGAAAGTCAACGGAACTTGCGGGCGTTGGGCGCTGGGTCGGGCAATCTCGACCTCGACAGCAGCAGCGCCACACCCATCACGACACTACAGCTGCCCGTCATCGTCGCGGGGCACTCGACTTCCGGCACACATGGCCAAGTCCGCAGACGAAGGCGCTCTGGAGGCAGCGTTCAAGCCGCGTGCGATGGGCGCATGCTGCTAGACATGGGCGTTACAGATGAGGATAGTGCTGCGGAAGAGGTCAACGAGATGGCTTCTCGTGGCCAAGCCAGCGGTTCTCGCACTCCCACGCCTCTGCGCAAGCCACGCCTCAAGCGATCAAGCAAGAGCGTCATTAATGTGCCTCAGCACAAAGTGTCTGCCACCATGGCAGCCGCCGCACACGATTTCAAGGCAGTGCCATTCTTCGATTTTGCTCGACCCCTCGCCAGGTCTGACAGTGGCTGGAGCGCCACGGGACGCGGTCCTAGCGGGCTTGATTCGGCTCTGTCCATGACGCCTCGGATGTGGACTGAGCAGATGACAGTGCTAGCAGCTCGGTGCGAGGCCATATCGCTCACCGACGACCTGGAAACGAGCGAATTGGGCCACTCGAGCGATGCTGATGCCGAGCAGGTGACGGAAGAGAGCGATCCCGACTCGTACGATTCACCGTATCGAAATTCGCCATCGGAGAAGGGAGAAACCAAAGGACTTTGAGCGGGGGACCAAGACGTGGGAAGACGGCCCATGTCTGAGATTACTCTGTGCACACCAAACCTCCGGCGGTCCTTTTGTTGTTGTTGTTGTTGTTGTTGTTGTTTTAAACCTGTCCCTTCTATCACTCTGATTATTACTCTTACTGTATTTGGTGTTTAGTAGATAAAGGGTTCGCTGCCGTAAGGGGTACACACGGTCCTCGGCACGCAACCGGCGTGTTTGGCTACATGATGATTTAGTCCCGGGTAGACATTTACAGGACTGGCAATGGCGCAGCACATAGCGTACTTGAAATATATGCAGTTTAGGAAATGCAGAACATGTCGGACCTCGGTGGTCGAGATGACGCGAGTAGATGGGATTCAGTCTCATCCACAGTACACATGTATAAACAAAGGTGAATTATGATGCGCATTACGACCAAATCAATCACACAGTGCCCGCGTGGCCTGGAAAAGCAGAAACGAGGGCTGCTACTTGTTGAGTTAGTCTATATGTACTCTAATATTCAGCATAAATCTCAACAGCGGATATACCTCGGCCGCGTGGCCTAATGGCTAAGGCGCTAGATTTCGGTCCCCTGTCCGGTTCTCTAGAGATTCCAGGTTCGACTCCTGGCGTGGTCGTTTTTTTGGGGGCCTCATCTCCACAATTGGAGATAGATCCACTTGTCTTTGCTCCAGATTTTGTGTTGAAGCGGGGAGAACGGTTATTTGTGGGAGATTGGTTTTTTTTTTATTGTTTTTGTCTAAAATGCTCTTAAGCTATTTTATGGTCTGTTGCTCGATATAGAATAGTCTAAATAGTCAGGACGCCTAGCGGTATTGAAAACTCGACGACACTTTCCCTGTCTATAAGAATGTCAGCGGCAAGACGTACCTGTTCATCCAGCCTACCCTGTAGATTTTGTAAATTACAGAGATCCGAGTGGACATGAACAGTAAGTGGCGCTCTATGGCATTGAAATCACTCCCATTACCCATCTAAGCGTAGTAGCGCACGTGTTCGTCAAAGCTAAAAAAAAAACTTAAAAAAAAAAACTAAAACTCCAGCGTGTCATGGCTATATAATAAGATGTTGTGGGATTTCTGCAGCGGCACATGCCAAATGGAGCCATTGCCACAACAGGCAGACTGTGTCATCATTCGACCAATCCGACGCGGTGATGAAGGAGATGCGCGGTGATGGCCGCCCGCCATGGCATCATGAGCACTTTGGAGCCGGACGGCACTCGCGGGAGGTCGGGGCGCAATAGCGTGCTTTGGTTTGCGCAGCCGACGAGCCGGCACCAAGGCGAGAGAGGTCGAAAAGGCCGGCCACGTCGAATTGCGTCAGCGAGGCTGGGATGGCAGAATCGAGTTGAGAAGCGTGCGGGCCTGGCGAGGGGAGCACGTCATCGCCGGGAAGGGGTTAGTCCGGGGGAAGAGAGACGGAGGGCCCACAAAAGAGACGAAAAGGTGGAGGGGTCCGGAGGGGGGTTGGCGGGGGTTGGCGGGGTACCTTCCTACCGCGTACTTCCGTTCTTGGGTCGGTACCTAGGTAGGTACCTAGTACTTAATTCCTTGGGACAAACCAGAAGTGTTGACACCAAGGCTCGGGGCGGAAAATTGCAAAGGAGGGATCTGCCTGCAGAGTTGGCACATGAATCTAGTGCACAACGAGTAAGAAGAAAAGAAGCTAGATGGGTCCCGGGGCGCGGACACCAACACATGGCGACATTTGGCTCCAGGGAGCGAGCATTGGTTGCACCGTGGCTGGCGTTGGCGGACGTCCATGTACAATGTACAGAGGTACTCGCTACTTTTAAAGCAAGTTCTTTACGGATCGACGCCGTATAAAAGGGTTGGCGATTTTCCCCTCCCAACGTCCTCTGAGCCTCTTCTTCCCATTTCCTTCTCCCATCAATCACACCCGCACCACTTCCCGCCGCGCTCCATACACAGTACCATTGTGCTCACCTGACAAGGGACACCAACACACCAAGAACAGAGACTCAACTCAACGACGCCCAACATGACCAGCCTGCTCCGTCTCGGCTCCACGGCCCCCGACTTCTCGGCCGACAGCAACGTCGGCAAGATCGACTTCCACCAGTACATCGAGGGCAGCTGGGCCATCCTGTTCTCGCACCCGCAGGACTTCACGCCCGTGTGCACCACGGAGCTCGGCGCCTTTGCCAAGCTCGAGCCCGAGTTCGCCAAGCGTGGCGTCAAGTTGGTCGGTCTGTCGGCCGACACGACCGACAGCCACGCGACCTGGATCAAGGACATTGCCGAGGTGACGGGCGGTAACGTCCAGTTCCCCATCATTGCCGACCCCGATCGCGTCGTGGCCAACAAGTACGACATGTAAGTGCAACACCAAGTCGGAACGAAGCGTTGGGGGAATTTCCGTCCCAGCCACTCACGTATCGTCACGCCATGCTACCGTGGCTCAAAATAGCCGAATGCTGACGGGCGGACTACGCAGGATCGATTACCAGGACCCCTCCAACATTGACCGAAACGCCCTCCCGCTCACCATCCGATCCGTCTTCTTCATCGATCCCAAGAAGACCATCCGCACCATCCTCTCGTACCCGGCCTCGACGGGCCGCAACGCCACCGAGGTGCTCCGCATCGTCGACTCCCTCCAGGCCGGCGATAAGTTCAAGATTGCCACCCCCATCGACTGGGTCCCTGGCCAGGACGTCATTGTTGCCAACAGCGTCAAGGAGGCCGAGGCCAAGGAGCTGTTTCCTAACCACAGGGTCATCAAGCCCTACCTCCGATACACTGCTCTTCCTTAGGTTTAAAAAGAAGAGCCTGGTTGACGAGAGGGATGGGATGTCGGGACGCGGTCGGAATGCCTCGCGCGACTGAAATATTCAAGCCAGCCGACTAGTGTTTTAGTTCCCCCCTCCCTTTTCTTTTTTTTCTTTTTTTTTTCTTTTGATTCCCCTATTTGCAAAGACGGAATAGGTTTGGCAACAGCCGGCGATTGTCTTACGGAGGAGTGTCTACCTATCACCGTCAAAATTTGATGGAAAGGCCAAAAAAGTTAACATAAAAAAAATACCTCCAAGTCACGGTTTCTGGTTGGCAATAGAACCGTCACCGAAGCCGACACGAAGCGGCTCGTGGAGGGATAGGGACAGGACGTTGTCACTTGTGCGACAACTGGCCCACAATTAATGAACGAATCTCAAAGAGTAGTCCTTGACGCCGTATAGCCTTTTAAAATGACACATGATTCTTGAAGAAAAAAAACCCGTGCCGTATTATTTGCATGTTGACAGGAAGAGGAATGCCAAAAGTACCAACACGACAAGAAAAAAACGAAAACGGGGCGGTAACGTAGTATTGAATGACGGATCATGATAAAACGACGTGTATCCACTTGGCTCATTTGACTTTCTTTACGTTGTCGGTGTGGAGTTTCCAAAAAAAATAAAAAAAAAATAAAAATGGTCAAGGCTTCCATTACGTTTCTCATATTTTTTTTTCTCTTCTCTCCTCTTCTTCTTTTTTCTCTCCTCTTCTTCTTTTTTATGCAATTACCCCGTTACCTAACCCATGCCGTCTCAATCCCCCTGGCCTCAATACGCCTGTCCCCCCTTGGCAAGCGCCACCATGTCCGGATTCCCCGGCTTCAGAATCGTCTTCTCCTTGGGCAGGTTATCCAGCACCTGGTCGGACAGGTGCAGGTGGTCCTTGACGATCTGCTTGGGCGTCAGGGCAAGCCACTGGGCGACGGAGATGTCGGTGAACTTGGGGGCCTGCAGGACCTCGAGAAAGACGAGGTCGTCGGTGCCCGTGTTCTCGATGTAGTGGGCGTCGTCCTTGGGGATGTAGGCCACGTCGCCGGCGGTGAAGTCAAAGGTCTGGCCGGCGCTCGGGGCGGCGTAGATGGTGGCGCGGCCGGAGCCCTGGAGGAAGTAGTCCCACTCGTCCGAGGTGGTGTGCCAGTGCATCTCGCGCATGGCGCCGGGCTCGATGGTGACGAGGGCGGCGGAGAAGCCGGCGGCGATGGGGAAGGTGGTCGGGTCGAGGATCTTGACGGAGCCGCCGGGGGTGCGGTGCGGAGTCTGCCGCGACCAGTGGTATGTGTAGGAGCCGGAGCCCGAGACGACGCCGGCGGGCCCGGAGACGCTCTGCTTCTTGATGTCCTTGGGCGGGGCGGTGCCGGTGAAGATGTAGAGGCTCTTGGCGGGGAGGTGGCGGAAGGCGTCGACGGGGGCGCGCAGGTTCTTGGACAGGACCTCGCGCGGCATGCGGGCGAACATCTCGCTGATGAGAAAGGTGCCGTTCTCGTCAAAGTCGCCCGAGTCGAAGACGAGCAGGAACTCGACGCCCGCGTCAAAGGCCTGGATGGAGTGCGGCACGCCCGTGGGGAAGAACCAGACGTCGCCCTCGCACACGTCGTCGGTGAAGGTCCTCGCCTCGTCGTCGAGGGCCGCCACGCGCGCGCAGCCCTTGAGCACGAGCGCCCACTCGTTGGCCGTGTGCCAGTGAAGCTCGCGATACGCGTGCGGCTCCAGCTTCATGTCCACGCCCGCCATCTCCTTGGCCGCCGGCAGCACCGCCGTGTTCTGCTGCCGCGCCCAGCCCGCCCGCCCGCGGTACCCCGGCCGGTTGTGCGAGAGGCCGAGCGGCCACTTGGCGTTGGGCACCGAGCCCGAGTCCGTCGCCGGCGGCGCATACACGTCCGGATTCAGCTTCTCGTACTCGTACGTCCGCGGCCCGGCGTCGGTGCCGCCGTAGTCTCCGCGGAGCGGCTGCGGCTTCTCGACGCCGTCGAGGTCGAGGAACAGGCCCAGCGTCGCGTCGGCGTCCTGGCCGTCCACCTTTTCCGGCTTGTCGACGAGGGCGCTCTGGGAACTGACGTCGGGTGGCGGCGCGTTGCCTCCGAGGAGCTTGTCGTTGCCGTACAGACTGCCGCTGGGCGACGTGACGGCGGGAACGGGGGGGTTGATGCCGGCGACAGGTCCGGTGTTTTCATCATATTTCATCCTAGCCACGCAGGAGAGAGAGCATGTTAGCTGTTGTCAGCCTCCTTTTTTTTTCGTCTTTTTTTTTTTCGTCTTTTTTTTTTCCTTCCTTTCCAGCGAACACCAGAAACGGCAATATACGCTGCAAGAGAGGAACCACCAGTGTCCTGGAAATGACAAACAATCTTCCCTTTTTTTTCCCCCCCTTCTTTTGTTTATTTGTTTTCCCACGTTCCTCACGCCACCTTTATACTCCTCATGCCGCCTTGTCCACGGCCCGCCTTCCCCAACTCCTGCAATCGCACGGGCTCTCCAAGTCCCGAGGAGACCGGATGGAGCGGTTCGACGCCTTTACGTCATGGAACCTTTTTCATTCCGGCCGGTCCTTTCCCCAAGTAGAAACGCCCGCGTCGCTTTGTACGTCCTCGTTCTTGATTTGCCCACCTGCCCACCACGACGCTGGGCCATTGTTCTCTTGTTTTCCTTGTTCCCCCCCCCCCCCCCCCCTTTGGTGTAATGGGAGTTGCGCGACGCCTGAATCTTCCCTAGGGTTGGCCACATTACCCACGACGGACAATGTCCACATCCCGACAGGTCGCTTCGGTTCTCCCTTGCCGACATGCAGAACGGCCATGGGAAGACAGAACGAGCCAAGGGAGTCATTGACGTCCTGGATTCAAGATGCCGAGACTAAGCCGCTACTCGGAGTATTTGCCGGGGGGGGGGAAGGGGATCAAAGCGTAAAGGATGGAGTAAAAACGCGTACCCATGGACAAGGAACGTGGCATGGGATTTCGGGCTTCTGGCCATCCTTTTTTTTTTGTTTTTTTTTTTTTTCTTTTTTTTTAGATGTTTCCCTTCTTTACCGCACTGGGATACTTACCACGGCCCGGCTCAGACGCAGACGCAGAGTCACGTACATATTCCTTCCCCCCTGAGCCGGGA
>SRPY01000273.1:0-37896 GCA_018360145.1 Claviceps africana | reverse complement strand
GCTTAATATAGGCTTTTTTATTATTTTACCTCTACTACTTTAAACTACTAATATATTATACTTTAATATTTATATTAATATTAATATATAACTAAATTAAGCCCTAAATTATTCTATTTTATTTATAAAATAAATAAAAAAAAAGAAAAAATAAATAAATAAATAAAAATAATAATAAAAAAAAAGAAATAAAAATAAAAGAAAAGAATAAAAAAAAATAAAAAAACCTAAACTTATTAGCTATAAAGCTAGCTATAAAGCTACTTATATATCTCTATATCTCTTTTACTATAGCCCTTTTTTTAAACCCTTTTTCTCTTTATTTTATTACTATTATTATTATCCTTTTTCTCTTTATTTTTAAATCCCTTTATTACTACTTTAAAGCTAATATAAGCTTTACTTACTTTTATTAAAAACTATTTTATTAAGTTATTTTATTACTTTAATAAATAAATAATTTAATTTATATAAACTAATATTTTATACTTAAAAATATTATTATAGCTAATAGTTATAGTAAAGGCTTAATGTAAACTTTATATTAAAGCTAATTTAATATTAATAAAGCACTTAGCTATTTATTAAATAACTTTATATAAATTACACTATATAATATTAATTACTAATATACCTTTATTAAGGGATTAAGTTAAATTTATATTATATATTATAGAATTACTTTAGTTATATTAAGCTTAAAAGTCTATAACTTTTTATATTATATTATAAACTATTACTATATTAAGTAAAGCTTACTTTAATTAATATTTAACTTAGCTTTACTTTAAACCTTAAACTTATTAAATATAACTTATTAAGCTATATATATTTAAAATAATTTAAACTAATACTTAAAATTTAAGTTAGCTATAATAGCTTTATTATAAATCTATATTAAATACCTACTAAACTAATTATAGTAATAAATACTAAAATCTTTTATTTTAATAAAGTAAGGGAAGTATAGAAATACTTACTTTATACTTTATATAAATTAAAGTTAAAGCTTAAATAAGTATAAAGAAAAATTAAATATTTATTAAAAGGCTTTTAACTTTTAATTAATTAACTATTTTCTTTACTATTTAGAATTAATATAATATTAAAGGTTTAAATTAGCTTTAATATAGGGACTAAAATAGCTTTATATTAAATTTTAAAAGAGAAAGGAGTATTTATAATTTTTTAATTAAGTATAAAAAAAAAAGAGAGAAAAAAAGAAAAAACCCTTAAAAAGGTCCCTTTTATTTATAAAAAAAGAGTAGTGCTTTAAATTACTTATTAAATTATTTATTAATATATTAAATTTATTTAAATAATTAATAACTACTATTTTACTACTATACTATATTTATACTACTTACTATTAAGGCTTAATTTAATTCTATATTTAATATTTATTAAATTAATAACTCTTAATAATTTAATATATAATAATTACTTAATTTAATAATTAATATACCTTTAAATTAATAGTATAGCTATATTATAATTTATAACCTTTTATAATCTTTTATACCCTTTTATATTACCTTATATTTTATAATATATAGTTAATATACTATAACCTTTTTAGTAACTTAGCTTAGCTTTAAATAAAGCTTAATATAAAACTATAAAGTCTTTACCTTCTCTTTTTAAATTTAATATATTTTTATATACCTTTTTATATATATTATTTATACCCTTTATTAAACTTTTTTTAATAACTATAGTTAAAGCCTAGTTAATAGTATATTAATTTTTATAATAAATACTGCTTAAGGCTTAATTTAAGCCCCTTTAGTACCTATACTTACTACTATATATAGGTTTTCCCCTTTATTCTAAGGTTTTTTCTATATAGATTACTAAGATAAAGTACTAGCTAAGGGCTCTATGCCCCTTAAAGTAAATAAATAAATAAATAAATAAAGTAAATTTAAAAATAATATTATATAGTATTTAATAAAGCTATTATAATAAATATAAGTTAAGCTATACTTTAAATTTTACTATTTACTTTAAAACTATTATTATTACCTTTTTAATTATTTAATTAAAGTTCAACTTATTTATTATTATTATCTTTTAAATAAAATATTAAATTAAAATAATAACTTATAAATAATACTTTATAAATATTTATATTTAAATAGTAAAAAGATAATTTATATAAAAGATATAAAAGAAGTAAATTAACCTTAATATAGCTATTAAATTTTTTTAATATAATAGTCCCTTTATTTTAATTAATTATTAAAGTAAAATTAATACTTTTAATAATATAAAAAGAAGTATTTTTTTATTAATAATAATAAAAAAATACTACTATAAATAATAAAGAAAATAAAAAGAGAGAAAAGCTAGCTTAAAGGCTTTAATAAGCTAATTAAATTAATTAAATTTAAATAAATTAAATTATAGATTTAAAAAGTAAAATATAAAATAATATATATAATATATTAATTAAAGCTATTAAAATTATTAAGCTAAGTATAGTAATATATATAATTACTATTAATTTCCTATTTCTTTTATAAAAAAAAGGAGTTTATTAATATAATATTTTTATATTTATACTTACTTTTAATACTTATATATTAATTATTTTAATTAAACTTTTTATAGTTAAAGTATAAAGTAATATTTATAAGTGTATTTATAATTAAATAAAGTAAAATAAAAAAAAGGTTAAATTTTATAAAGAAAGAGCTTAATATTATAAAAAAAAATTAATAGTTAGTAAATAACCCTTTAAAAGAAAAAGGCTTAATAAAAGCTATTAATACTTACTATATTTAAATTATTTAATAGAGTTAAAGGCTTAAAATTAAAAGAATAAACTATTTAATTAAATAAAGATTAATTTATTTATTTAAATTAGGATTTACTTAATATTTTATTTCCTTTAGCCTTTAATTATATTAAATTATAGCTATAATAAAGTTAGGTATTATTTTAAAGAGGTATTATATTAAGCTAAAGGGTTAATAGAAATATATAATAGAATATAGTTAGGAATTAACCTAATATAACTATAAAAAAAAGAAAAGGAAAAGAGCCTTTAATATAGTAGAGATTAATTAATTAAGAGATATAAAGAGGTCCTCTTTTTCTAAATAAGCTTTAAAGAAAAGAAAATAGCTACTACTATAAGTTTTTATATATACTTAATTTAATTAATTAATTAATTTAAGCCTAGCCGCTGCTATAGCATCCCCCCTCTTAGTGTATATATACTAAGGTTAATTTATTATAATACCTTTATTTTTCTTAATATCTTTAACTTTAAACTATTTAATTAATTCTATAACCTATTAATAAAACTAACCTTAATTATTTTAATAGTGTAGTTATAGTTGCAGCACTTTTATAATACCTTTAATTTATTAGGGTACATAGCCTCCTTATATGTGTTATTCTCTCTCTTCTTTAGGCCGTTACATTATTATACTTTATTTATTATTATAAAGTATTTAATTAGGTTTATTTCTATAGTAATATTATTTTACTATAATAATTTAAAAGCTATATTAATAAATATAATATAACTTCTTTTATTAATTATTTTTAATAAAGTTTTAGTGTTTATAAAATTATAGTTAAATTATAATTTATAAAGTAAGTAGTTTTTTAAATAAATATTTTAATTTCATTAATAATTTATAATCTTTTAAAGAAAAAAAGAATATATTATTATAATTATAAAAGGCTTATTTATAATGTAAAAACTAAAATATAAAGGCTAAGTAATAAAGTTATTTAAAAATAAGTATAAAATAGTATAAGTTATATTCTTTAATTTATATTATATATATATACTTTTATCCCTTTTATCCCTTACTTTTAATGTATAGTTAAGTTATATTTAAGGCTTATTATATCTCTATATCCTTCCTTTATAAGCTTTTTACTATAGTCTTCCTCCTTATATAGCACCTATTTATAATAGTATTATTATATAATTTAGCTTTAAATATTCCTACTTTATAAATAACTTTAAAGTAATATAAATAGTTTATTACTTTAATTTTATTAATTTTAATAATTATAAGGGATTTAATAAAGGTTATATAAGGTTTCTATACCTTTATTTATATTAATTTTAAGCTATTATTTTCAATAAATTTCTATAAAATATTATTTATTATTTAGTTTAAAAAGTATTAAATAAAGAAGCCTTTAATAATAATATTAAAAAAATAGTAATTAAAGGTTACTTTTAATTTAAATATAGTTTTAATTTAATTTATATTTTTAATATAATGTTATTTATTTATTTATTTATTTATTTATTTATTTATTTATTTATTTACTTTAGGGGGCATAGAGCCCTTAGCTAGTACTTTATTTTAGTAATCTATATAGGAAAAACCTTAAAATAAAGGGGAAAACCTATATATAGTAATAAGTATAGGTATTAAAAAGGCTTAAGTTAAGCCTTAAGTAGTATTTATTATAAAAATTAATATATTACTAGCTAGGCTTTAACTATAGTTATTAAAAGGAGTCTAGTAAGGGGCGTGGGTAGTATATATAGAAAGGTATGTAAAAACGCATTAAATTTAAGGGGGGGGAGTAAGGACTCTATAGTTCTATATTAAGCTCCGTCCAGGGCCAAGCCGGGTCGCCAGAAGGGGCGCGGTGTGCCGGCTACGCGCCGCGGAACGCGAGGCAACGCGGAAGGGCGCGGAAGGTCGCGGAAGGTCGCAGGTCGCGACGTGGCCGCGCCGCTAATATAATGTTATATTATATTATAAAAGATAATAATTATATTACTATTATAGAGTAAATATATTACTATAGTAATATTAATCTTTTTAACATAATTAATTACTTTAATAATATCTTAAAAGAATTTATTTTAAATTACTTTAAAAATAAAAATTCCTTTAATAATAGTTTTATATTAAATTTAAAGTAGTATTATTATAATAATAATATAAATAAACATAGTAAATATAGCTATATTTTATATTATAATATTTTTTTAATTTAATTTTATAACAAAGCTATTATTTATTACCTTTTTAACTATTTATTTAATAGTTTATTTAAGGTTTTAAATAATAATTATATTTTAAGAAATAAAAAGCCTTTAAAGTAAAGGTTATAAAGGCTTTATATTAGCTATATAATATAGCTATATTATTTATATAAAAAATAATATTTTATATACTTTTTAATATTAAAGTTAAAATAAATTTTATTAATTTATTATACTTAACTTTAAAATAATTTAATATTTATTTCTTTATTATAAATAATATAAATTTAATTTATAGTTTTATTATAAATTTATTTTAATTTATATTAAAGTAGTATTAATTATAAATAAAGCTATTATAATTTTAAATATTAATATTTATTAATATTTTAGTATTTATTATATTTATACTTTAATATTAATATACTATTAAAGAGAGAGATAAATAAATATAGAAAATCTTTTTTTATACTTTTTAAGTAATTTAAAGTTAATTTTATATTATTATAGTAGTGTAGGTAAAATTGCAAAAGTTTTAATAAAGCTTATTATTATTTCTTTTTAAACTCTTTAGTTATTATATAAATTAATTTTAAAAACCTATAAAATCCTTTTTTAAAGTAGCTTATAAATTATATAATATAAGGCTTTATAATTACTTAATAGCTTTATTTAAATCTTTAATTAAAATTTAATTAATATACTTTATTATTATAAAAATTAATTATTAAAGCGAATAGTTTATTAGCTTTTTAATTAAATATATCTTAACTATTAAAAAATATAATTAAAGGTAAAAAGGTTAGAAAAGTAAGGCATTTATAGCTTTAAGCTTTTAGCTAAAATATTTATTTTTACATTTACTATATATATATATATTTATACTATATATACTATATATTCTACTTTTAGCTTTTAACTTAAGAAGCCCTTATAAGGGTCCCTATAAGGGTCCCTATAAGGGTTAAAGTTAAGGTCTCTGTCCGGCCTATTAAAGGTCCTTAAGTCCCCTAAAAATAGCTGTTATTTTCAACAATTATTATTTTTATTATTATATTATATTATTATTATTATTAAATTTTTAAATTTTTATTATATTATTTTAATAATATTACTTATATTATATACTCTTTAATAATATTAATTAAGTTAAGCTAGCTATATATAAATTTTTATAATAAATAACTACTTAAAACTATATTAGCTTTAAAGTAATTACTTTATTATAATATATAGGTTTTTCTTTTTATAATAAAGTTTTTTTTATATAAATTAAATAGTAAAGGTATTAAATATTAAGCTAGTAACAGCTTCCTTAGTATATATAAATAATAATATAGAAGTTTTTAAAACTTAAATAAATATAATACTTTATTGGGTTAAAGTTTTTATTTTATATACTTTTTATTTTAATTTAATAAAGGGTTTCTAAATTAACTGGATTTCCAATCGCGGTACCTTAGCTTAGGCAAAAACCTTCTGTAAGACACTGTACAATACACCCCTTAAATGATTTTACACAGATATAAGCCCTATATTTTCTAGCTAGCAAGTCCCTTTTTAACACTGCTAGTAGGTGTATCTATATATATAATATATATAAAAAAAATTAATAAAGTAATAATTCTATAGAGATTTATATATAAATATTACATTTTATAATAAATATTTTAATAGGTAGTATAATATTATTAATATATCTCTATAGGCTTATATAGCAGTTAAGGCAGTATATAAAGGATTTTTAGTATATTAACTAAGGCTTATAAATATATTTTTTATATTAAAAATATAGTTAACTTAATATTCCCTTTAACCAAAGCCTATATTATTATAATTTTTAAAGAGACGCTTAATTAGCTTAACCCCCTCTATTATATTAATGTGTAAAATTATTTAAGGGGTGCGTTGTATATATATATATATATATATCCCTTTAATGCGTATAAGGCTACATTTCGGGTACCGACCCACACTATTATCTAATAAAAACATCTGCATAATAGGTACCTTATATACACACTAATTTACACTATAATAGAAGTCCTAGCGATTCTTTAAGTTATAAAGCGCTACATTACACGTCTTAGTGCATTATGTTTTTAGAAAGTACTAGAGAGTCACTGATTTTTAGCCTAATTAAAGGCTAAAGAAACGCGGGGGGTACTTCGATGTAGCCTTGTGCGCACTAAAGGGATAGGTTAATACCTTATATAGCCTTCTATACACTAAAGGGATAGTGAAGGGCTTGTACCTATGTAAAATAATTTAGAGGGTAGATTGTACAGTGAGTCTAGGTAGTCCCGAACATTTTCCCATACAACTGTGGTGCAAAATGTTCGGAATTACTTACGACCCACTATATATACAGAGTAGGTACTTAAGTATGTACCTATTTACTTAGAATTAAAACCAAGTTACTGAATCGAGCGCCCACGTGCTAAAATAAGAAAGTGCTCGATTTCTCCCCCGCCATGGCCGATTTCTGGGCTTTGTGCGCGAAAAAATCACGGCAGGACATTGTCGCATGCACCGGTTGTCCATCAGTATCAGCTTTGTTCTACTCTCCCCCTGTAAATGGAAGCGCCAAAGTATGACGTCAGTTCGACGGAGTCAAACAACCATGACATGAACTAGACCGCATGCTTTTCAAGCATAGAAATGTCGGGGACCAGGCGCAAGCGATAGGAAGGACGTTGCTGCCTATCTTGAATGCCTTGCTTTTAAGGCGACATCATGAGGCGAATAGGACACCACCCACTTTTGTCAATTACTCCCAACCATGATCGTCGAATCGCGAGTCCGCAACTATCCCGTTGTCCGTAAAGACGTAGTTTTGATACCCAATGTCCAGCGTACGACGTTCTCGAGTGTTCTTTCCTTGGATAACAATGGATATATTGCAATTCCACGGCAGCTAATGAGATGGCGAACAGCACAACGTGCCGCGCCCGACACACCCGCGGACGAAGGAGCAGCGAGAGCAGGAGCTGCAGAAAATCCAGCAGTATAAAGACTTGGAGCAAAGCATTCGCGAAAGGGTGTGTTGGCAATTCCGGGGATGTTTCTGTCGCTCTCTCACCACTAACATTCCTCTTGCCAGACAACAAACTCTCAGTACGACCAGACAACGTTTCATCTGAGCTCAAAGCTTCTGCGCATCAATCCAGAGCACTACACAGTATGGAATGTCCGAAGACGCTGTCTTAGCACCACCATTCTGTCATCATCAAAGCAAAAAGGTAAATGATGACCTTTTCCCAGTCAGGATTACTATGCTGACAGGCTACAGGCCAGCAGCAGGATGACACAAGCGAGATCGAAGGTAGTATTCAAACCCCTGTGAAGGGAGACCGCCAGGACTATTGCCACGATGACGAAGAAACAATTCGCTCCGAACTCATGTTTACCATACCATTATTGATGGAGTTTCCCAAGTGCTACTGGCTGTGGAAGTACCGATCTTGGATCCTGCTGCAGGCAATTGAGAGACTATCAACTGCCGTCGCGAGAATTGTGTGGGAAGAAGAGCTGGGTTTAGTCGGGAAGATGCTGCACAGGGATCGCAGGAATTTTCATGCCTGGGACTACCGGCGCCATGTTGTGGCGCAACTCGAAGCTTCTCGCCTTGGCGGTACCAGCATGGTCGAAGCCGAGTTTGCTTTCACAACCAATATGATCAAATGGGATCTTTCAAACTTTTCTGCGTGGCATAACCGCAGTCAACTCATCCCTCGCCTCTTGGATGAGCGAAAGGCTGGTGTCGCTGCCCGGAGAGCATTTTTGGAAGAAGGTATGATGTCTTTGCAATAGCCAGCCTCGATTTATTGACTGCTAAAGCGCAATGGATTGCGATGTGGTATAGAGATGGCCACTGTGCACGAAGCTCTGAATGTCGGCCCGGAAGATCAGTCGTTGTGGTATTATCACCAATATCTCGTTCATGGCATCTTAGAGGCTACTGGACATGGCTTGATTGTGCGTGATCTTTCCGCTCAAGATCGGCAAAGGTACCTCGAAGATGAAGTCGATTTCATCAAGGATCTACTTGAAGACTATGAAGATCTCAAATGGATATATGAAGCTCTCATAGATTGTACACTGGCCGCAAACACATTGAGAACTGATGAGCAACAACAGACAAGCCAGTCGCTGATAGCTGGCTGGGTAATAAGATTACGAGAGCTTGACACACAACGCAGCGGACGCTGGGACGAATTGGAAAATCAAATACAGGTGGGTTGGACTATGAAAGAATGATGTATGCCGACAAATTGAATAACATTGATATTGCAGCTGGACTCCAAGTCGAACTGCTAAACTGACCTATTGTCAAGATGATCTCACCTAACTGCCAAATGAGATCAACCTGCGCTCATGAAAATTCGCTGTAGTTATCGAGAACGTTTCGCTCGGCTCATCAGGGTTGGCACTTGGATTTGACGAGATGCCCCTCCTTGCCTACCAATTCGTCTAGGTAGTCCAGCAGCACTTCCACTGGAAGCATATTCACGCTGCCCAGACTTGGGTTAGAGGAGGTTAAAACTTTCCCACCGAAGAGAATACGAACGTAAAAACCCGAGGAGCTGGGTGCAGAGGATGGCGAAGCCTTTTCAGTCGCTGTGGGTGTTGCATCTGCATTTGTCAAGCTGGACAGGCATATACAGGCGGATGACGGGCGGTTTTGGTCGGAGCATTCCGTGGGCCTGGTTGCTGTAGTCGATAAAATCATTGTTGTTGGTGTGCTTCGATGGCGACAAATATTACCGACAAATGGCATGTTTTGATTCACGCAGCAATAGCGAAGGCAATCGTCCCAACTGCAATCTCGTCCCACTTCTGTTTGAGCTGTTGAGTCGGGGGTCAAGATATGTTTCTTGCGTCTGTAGAGCTCGAACACAACTTCGGACCCCATGCCCGGCCACACCATGTTGTCGATCTGCAGAATGGAAAGTAGACGAGAAACCGATCCGTCATGGGCAATATTGTGGAAATAAAGAATGTCTGACTGTCCATTCACGACGTCTTGTAAATGGTTGGTAAGCTCACCGATCCAGACACCAAGTGACAGGCTGCTAGCTGAAAGTGATGACGGATGATCTCGATAGATGTGACTGTACTCCCAATTTCCCACTCGATAGACAGAGTCGGCCAGATCCTGCGCCACACATTGCGTGCTGTTTCGACCACGAATAAGCTTGCATGGCAAAGGCTTATCATGGCATTGACGTGCAGAAAGATTGTCATAGTAATGGTCAACGGAGGCGTGGAAGCCGCCATCGTCCGGGCGCACCCCAGAGATATCATCGAGGGCGTGAAATAGGTCTTCTGTCAATTCCAGATGCCTTTTCCAATCCGGGTTGCCGGTGGACTTGATAGCGCTGAAGAGCGTATTTGCCGTGCTGCAAGGATACTGCGGTTCCAAGCTATCGACACCTACTGCCTGCATTGGAAGTACCATGATTAGCACACCCGCCGCCCGTGTATTCGATGACCGTCGATCCGAAGATGAGATGAGAAGCTGACGGCCGCGAATGCAAGATGTAGAACAGGCCAGCCACCGTCACAAGGGCACACTTGCCTGGATCAGAAGAGGGAACGGGTCGCCCGTGGACCACATACCGCTGATGACCATGCCGGCAACCTGGCTGGTGATGATGTTGTTGGTGACGCGATATCTGACAACAGACCTGTATTCGTCGTGCTTCGCCGGAAGAAATCCCAGGAGCCCATGGTAGACGTCGTAAAGGTCAACGCCATGCTGCCAGGAATCTTGAAGACCGCCAGCGGTAATCTGAGGGAAACCACAGCTGCCAATCCATCCAGACGGAACAAAGGGGTTACTGGGAGAAGTATATCCCTGCTGGAACACGGACGCAGACCCGTTGCCCTGCAAAGGCTCCCCATACAGAAACAGATGCGCATCCTCGCAATCCCACGGGTATGGCTCGATCGGGAAAGAATTGGCAGCATAGGGCGTCCGTTTATGATGTCGGTGAATCTGAACGCGACCCTCACATTGATCAGACAGCAGCCCACCTCGACACAACGAACCGCGCTTTCGACGCCGGCCGCACTATCTCTCCAGAATCCAACCCGCCAAGGAACTTGTTTTCGGGAACCCTGCGAGACGTACCAGCTCAACATACTGCAGCTCAAACTCCTTGCCGGGCCGCACATACTCCTGCGGTCTGACATGTGGCATATTGCACCAGTTGAACGTCCCATACTCGGCGTCGGGCGTGTCCGAGGAGTTGTAGATGAAGCCGTACGTCCCTCGAGACGACACGGCTGTTCCGAGGTTGTTCACTTGTCCCTGTGCGGGCGCATACCAGCTCGTGTCGGCACCTCTGACGCCCACCGTCAGCCCAGCCGGCCGTGCTCTCAGCCCAAAGAAGGAGTCCAGTATTCTCAGCATGACGGCAAGCATCGAGTGAATACGAGCTGAGTTTTTTTTTTTTTTTTTTTTTTTTTTTTTTTTGTGCTGGATTCGAGTACTATTTTGACAAAGCCGAGGCGGAGACGTCCCCCGAATGTGCTTCATTAGCATATGCAAGTATTTCGATTGATGTCCAGCTGGAATGCAACCCGTAGGACGCATGTCGAGTGGACTGGTGGGTACAAGATACACAGCTTGATTCGGAAAACCATTGGGGAGGCGAGTTCTGACTTCTATTCGTCGGTGGCTGCGACATGTGACAATACATGATAGTCAAAACAGTGACAGTAGGAGGGAACAAGTGGTGAGGAAAACGGGTGCGGAATCACCCAATCATTCTCATGACAAGCACATGCACATATTGTATGCCTCACAGACACAGCAAATGAGGTTGATCCCTTTACCATAATCAGGGTCGATTGCGAATCGAGTCTCCAACACGCCCGAGAAAGCATAAAATGAGCCAAGGTGCTCCTGATACGAGCAAATCTTGCGTCTTTCACTGCGGAACGGATCGGGCCCATAATCTAATAAATATATTTAATAAAATAAAAACTTACCTTACATAGCCTATAAAGGCTATAAAGTTAAGTAAATAAAAAATATAGTGCTACTTAACACGGTTAGTAATAATACTTTGGATTTTTAATAGAATATATAATATAGCGCTTCATAACTGTAAGAATTATTAAAATTTCTATTATAATAAAATTTGATATATATATAAGGTACCTTTTCTATATATATTTTCATCAAGTAACGATGTGGATCAATACCTAAATGTAGCCTTCTCTGCACCAAAGGGATAAATCTTTAGAGGTTATGTATTTTAATTTAATAGGAAACTAAAGAAAAGGCCCCGGGGGGGGGGGGGGGGGGGGGGGGGGGGGGGGGTTACTTGGGTGTAGGCTTATTGGCATTAAAAAGATAACACGCGATTTTCGTTTTATAATGAGTTAAGCCACTTCTCGACTATCCTTGAGTATACACCCCGGCCCAGAAAACGAACATAAGCAAACTCCGCTGTTGAACCCTAGTCAGAGCCCTTCTGAGTTTTCTCCAAACCTTTTTTATAAATATATGTACATATATGAACCGGTTATGACAGACGGGCAACTATGATGCGTAGCTCCAAGAATTCGCGCTGCTAGATTGTCTGCCTCGGTGGTCTTCCTCTGCCCCGGCCTCGGCCTCGGCCTCTACCTCCGCTTATTCCCATGCCCCTGCCCCTGCCCCTGCCCCGACCCCGGCCCCGACCCCTGGCCGTTCCAGGTTCCCCAACATGACATGTAAATCGCTGTAGGACACTTGTGCCGTCAGCAGGAATATCGTCGTCGTCGCTGTCGTCGCTGTCGTCGCCGTCGTCGCCGTCATCGCCGTCATCGCTATTACTTATGATACCGCAGCTCTGATACTCGTCCTCGCTCGGCACTTGATCCTTCAATCTCACTACTGTTGTGTGATTGCTGGAGGTCCTCGCTGCAGCAGCATCCCTTTGTCGCGTTGAAGTCTCACTTATTTCATTTTGATCCGATACCGAAAAGGACGTGTCCTGACGCCCGCTTCGAATCTCGCTCGAAGATGGTCTGTCGGCCTCTTGCTGCTTCCTAATCTTGAACCTTTTGCCCTTTAGTGCTAGCCTTTGCGCCATCGACATGAACTGTTGGCCCAATGGTGCTCCCCCATCCTTATTGGACGCTTTGTCCCTTCTACCAGATGGAAGATTTCTTGACTGCTCGTTTTCTGTGGTTTTTCGTCGTGTAGCCATTTTGGTGCCATTGTTCGGGGTGTCGGACGTCGTAGCAGCACTGGGTAGGGCTACACTCAGATAACTTCTCCTCGATCCATGGCCGCGAGCAGGTGTTTCATCTTTCGAACCAGATGATCTTCTATCAGTCCCCAATGCCCCTGCGCGAGTAGTCGAAGAGATAAATGACCTTCTGGGTCGGCCACGTGAGCGCTTCATGACCGAAAGCGTGCTTCGCTCTTCTGACGAAGCTTCTGTTTCTGGGCATTCAGTTAGCCGTTGAGGTTGGGATTGCCGTCGTGGCGGTCGACCACGGGGTCTTGCGCCACGCTTCGGGGTCGAGGTCAAAGCCTTGCGTAAGGATTGAGGCGTCACAATAGCATTCTTCTCGCGATGCATATTGCCGTCATCCGAAAGTCCGTCTCTGTTGGTTTCATGAGCCTGCTCCACACTATCCAGTGCAGGCTCAGCACGGCTCAGAGCTTCATCATTAATGTCGTCTTCATCTTCTGCTTGCACATCCACATCAGCATCTTCGACATAAGATGCCATTGGCTTCGCATGGCGAAGTAGAGGCTCGTTAGGCGCGACATGATGCTCCATCGTCTCCCTCACTGCACTACCCGCATGGCGCAATGTTTCCTCTGGTGGTTCCTGACTTGCTTGCGGCATCTGTCTCGAGGACGAAGGCGCCATATAGAGGTTGGTTTCAAAAAGAGCGGGATCCATGTTGTCAATCATATGAGCATTGTTCGACGATCGAACTTTCTTATGACTGTGACTCGACAATTTGAACTCTGGATCCTCATTCTCGCGCTTCGCCTTGCGTTTACGCGCGCGAATAGACTTCCTCACGGAGTCGGGAACTTCCAAAGAATCGAGTTTCATCGCATCAGTTGATGGAAGATTGTAGGGGTCAAACAGAATCTTGTCAGGCGTGTCATCTTGCTCGTAATATCCCATTCCTATCCCGTAACTCGAGCAGACGGGTGGATCGGGATAAGATGATTCACCAATATGCGCAGTTGTTGGTGGTCCTGAGATCCCGGGAGCCGGCTCTGATCGTTCATCTATTGCGTCTGCATTGTTCTCCGTCTCCGAGGCCACGGAAAGATCACTGATTTCTTGAGTTGTGCGTGGGACTACCTGAGCATTGCTGATGTCGTTCGAGACTTCGGAGGATACCATACGTGTGGCGTCTTTCTCGTAATCTTCCACAACCTCATGGCCATCTATTTCCGTCTCGCTTCTGTCAACGGAAGGTTGCGCCTTGGCATTTGCGGCTTGCTGCTTCAAGCGCTGCATTCTTCGGCTATCTTTGCTACGTCCTTCTTCTCCGGCCGCTTTGAGCCATGAAAGATTGTGGACTCGGAAGTCAACGAGTGCTTCAATGCTTCGGTCGTCAGCAATTGGTCTGGTATCAAGACCGAGGGACGTATTCTTGGGGGTATAAGGATTCGTGTTCCCTGCGCGACGGCAATGGCCGCAATTGCAAATACCCAAACATTTAGGGCATTGCCAGTTTTCATCTTGCAGTACGGTCTGCGGCATGGTATCAAATGCTCTGTACAGAACACCGTAGCAATAGGCCTCAGCACATTCTTCGTTAGAGCATTCGTGGACTCGGTAGCTGTAATCCTTGTGACAGCATACATGACACCTTCGAACTGAGCCCTTTTTTTGTTTCCTTTTAGTCTTCTTTTTTGATTTACCATCGCTGCTTCCACGATCAGAGTCGCTGGGCTCATTTGCGTAATCTTGTTTGAAAATGTCCCTCCAAGGCCGTCTAATAAGGGCTTCTTGACATATCTGTGCCAGGGATTTCTTGCCCGCATTTCGCCGGAGCACTTCGAATGGCGGTGGAGAACTGTGCAAGTCGATTGAGCCATCATTCACAATGACCATTTCGCGCCACAATTCGTACTTCTCGATCAACAACGACCAGTCCCATTGCTCGCACCATTGAAGACCGGACACACACGCGCACGATCTTCCCATTGCGTAACATTCCATACATACATCGTATGCATCCTCGTCGCCGTTCGCCAGAGTTCGGAGGCAATGCTTGCAGGTGAGAAAGCGGTTAAATATATTCGATCTGCAATAAGAGCAAGTGACACATGAGTCGAACGGCAGCATTTCTACCTGCTTCTCTTTGGATGCAAAGGTTTCATCGACCAAGATCTCGGCGAAAAGACTGAACAAGGATCGAAAATCTCTCAATAATTGCTTTGCGCGAGGGGAGCTTCTCACAATATCACCACCCAGAGCCAGGAAACTCGATTGCGTGACTTCCTCGCGTTTTTCCAGCTCTTTCAAAGCAGCGAAATATTTCTCAAGAGTGAAGTATATGATGGCCTTGTTCTTATATTGTTCATCGCGACAAACCAATCTGGCTTTCGGAAGGGCTTCATGAAGCGCAAGCCGCAGAGTCTCGGAAGTCGTACGATTCCAAGCCACTTTCATCGTGCGTGTCCCAGAGTTCCAAACTTGATGGGCTGCCAGTGGAGGTATTACTATGAAATCGCCAGGTCGCTGATCGACAAGATAGACATCGAAGGGAGCTTTTTTCCAGGCATTGACTTGTGCAAAATGTTTTTCGATCTCAATATCATGACCCAACATTGACAAGAAATATTCGCGCACCACGTCACGATCCTTGCTCTCGGTCATGAACCAGATAGAGTGGCCAGGTTTTTCGCCCTGGTTGTCTCCCGATGCCTCAACCATGATATTATGACCTAAAGATGCACACATTTCGCGGTGAGCTGGTGTGTATGTGCCTTCATGGCCAATGTAACACATCAAGTTTTGCGCTCGCATGACTTCGGGCAGACTTGACATCAGGTCACCTGCAGGAGCTAATGCAGATTCATCTGGATGTTCACGAGAGTCGTGATGCACAAATGCTTGCTGTTTCTGTACGTTGTCTGGTGATGCGTGCATGGTCACGTTCTCGTTCAAATAGAACAAACTGGGGTGTAAAGTCTTTTGCAGAACTTCGTGCCATTCAGGGGGACAGTCGATATCTTTGAGATACAGCCTTTGCCGACGTTCGTCTCTGAAATTTTGCGGAGTCCATTGATTCGTTAACTGCTCCATGGATCTCAAATAATGCCCAGTTGTCATTGGGATATCATTTCCAGCAGTTATATCACGCACGTTCTCCTCTGCAAAGGTTAGCAATCGTCGACTGAAGGGTCATGTAGGTAAGCTCACGCTTCTTATCGTAGGTCTGTTCGAGCCATTTGGCATTGAACAGCCACCTCGGTAGCACTGCGTTCCATCCATCAATGACAAGCGGCTTACCGCCATCAATCACATGTATCTTGATAAGTTTCTCGAACTCCAACTGGCCGAGACTTCGAATTTGATGTCTTGACACTCTTTGAACCCATTTGAAGTTTGGAGTTTGTTCTACCAAGCTCTGGAGATCCAATTCCGGAGGCAAAGGGTCAAATTTTGCTTGTGGATGAAGTGATGTCGGCATCGTTGTAGTGGCTCCTAGATATGCGGTTATGCTAGGTGCATCTTCATTATTTCACGTCTTGCTTGATGTGGCTGGCTCTAGGATAGATGAAAGAGTTCGGGAATGAATATGAGTGGAAGTCAGAGAATGAAAGCTGATTGTGATAGAATGTCTCGATAACGGTCCAGAGTCTTGAAGAATGAGAGTTAGAGCCATTGTAGTGACGAAGTGGACCAACCTGTCTGGAAGCAGTGAACGCGCGACCGCGCCTGTTTGACCGATCACGTGATACACTCCACTCCTGGCCTTCGCAGGCTCTATTGTATGTCACGGATTTTTTTTTAAGTGCGGAATATTTCCGTCCTCAAACATTTCTCGAATGCTTCCCCCTAGGAGCAGAGGCTGTTTCGTTATCAAAATTGAAATTATCTTTCACAGGCTTTTCAATTCAAAATGCGGCTTTTCAACGTGCCTAAGGTCTTGCCAGACGCCTTTAACCTATCACTTCGCCAGGATTTTATTTTGCCGAGAAAACGCATTACGACTCTTTCTCAAAGAAGTGTGAGAGTAAGCGCTTTCTCGAGATATCTAAGCAGGAGACAGTACAACAGGTTGTCTGGAGTCTCGATTAGAGAGACCTTGGATGAGTCAACGACAAAGTCATGCACAAAGTTACACACAAATTTACACCAAATAGACTATCGACCGCCAACGTCTGGGATCCTATCACGAATTCCGGCTTCTTGGGTGCCCTACGCCGAACTCATTCGCATCGATAAACCCTCAGGAACCTACTATTTATTCTTTCCTTGCCTCTTCTCTACTTTGATGGCAGCCTCAATGGCAGCGCCTGTGACGCCCATCGGATCAGTCGTCGGCACCTCTTTGTTATTCTTTTCCGGCGCAATTGTAATGCGTGGAGCTGGATGTACCATCAACGACTTGTGGGACAGAAATCTTGATGCCCACGTTACTCGTACCCGGCTACGTCCAATTGCTCGTCGAGCGATATCTCCCTTTAATGGCTTGGTATTTACCGGTGTGCAACTTTTGGCCGGCCTGGGTATATTGTTACAGTTTCCAATCCCATGTCTATACTACGGCATTCCAAGTTTACTCTTTGTTGCAAGCTATCCACTTGCGAAGCGGGTGACCTATTATCCTCAAATCGTTCTCGGCCTGACCTTCTCTTGGGGGGCAATCATGGGTTTTCCTGCGTTAGGTGTGGATTTACTATCGAATTCGTCGGCCCTGACGGCCGCGGCCTGCCTATACTCTTCCAATATCGCTTGGACAGTCCTCTATGACATGATCTATGCACATCTGGACATCAAAGATGATGCCAAGGCAGGCATTAAAAGCATCGCTTTGAAACACCATGCCCAAACCAAGAAGATACTTACCGGCCTAGCCGCGGTACAAATCGCCTTACTTGCTGCGGCGGGCGTCGCCTCGGGGGCTGGTCCAGCCTTCTTTATTGGCAGTTGCGGTGGCACTGCGGTAACTTTGGGTATCATGATCCGCAAGGTGAATTTGAAAGACGTAAAGGACTGTTGGTGGTGGTTTGTCAATGGATGTTGGATCACGGGAGGGAGTATTAGTCTTGGTCTGGCTGCTGACTATATTCGTTGCATCTCGCAAGACAAAACAGAAGACATTGCGAACGACAAGCCTCGTTAAAAGCAGATTAACATGCACAAGTACGTTTCACATGTTAGCTACTGTTCAAAATGAAACTTGCCAGCTTCACGACTGACGTTGGGTTGGCAATGTGGCGTAGACCAAATAAAACATGTAGACGCCGTTCATAGTCTAGTCATTTGTGATAAGAACCCAACCTGGTGTGCCATTACGAGAAAAGCCCATACCTTCCCATGCCAAAAATTTGACTAAATTGTCCCTCCCTCCCAGCATATTTCAGCATTTTTTGTTTACGATCGAGGCTTCTCCTTCTTCTCCTTCCACAAAGCCAACAGACCGACACCAGAGACCTTGACAACCTTGAATCGAACACCGGGAATATCACCCTTGGCCTTGCCCTTGCGACCGAATCCAGCGAGAAGAACTTCGTCGTTTTCGTCCACGAAATTGAGGCAACCGTCATTGGGGACTATACGTAACAGTTAGAACGTGTTAAGAAGATAGGACACCACTGGGCCATGGCCGTACCGAAGGCAGTGACTCTCTTGCCGTTCTTGATCAATTGAACACGAACACACTTTCGGATGGCAGAGTTGGGCTGCTTGGCTTCAACGCCAACTTTCTCAAGAACAATGCCCTTGGCATGAGAAGAGCCACCAAATGGTGAAGATTTGAAGGCGGTGCCCAGAGCACGCTTCTTGTAGTGAAGATCGGCCCATTTTTGGTCCTTTCGGTTCGTTCGCAGCTTTCTCGCCGCATTGAGACCACGTGGTTTGCCTCCAGCCATGATTGCTATGCACAATCAGTAACGTCAATCGATAAACAGAAATATTAAAGCTAGCATGGAGTTGATTAAAGTTGTACGCACAAGTCTCTGAAGTTGCCGCTTGAAATTGGTTTGGTGATGACTCCCGTGGTGGATAGAAAGTTGACACTTCCGAGGCCGAGTTTGTAAGTAGGGTTTTGCGGCCCTAGGAGTCCGAGAGCACACTGTGGCGCACAACGAGATGACGGGTATGAGTCATGTGATATGGATTATCTAATTGGCGAGCCCTTGACGATTGGTAAATGCAGTATCACGTGACCACGTCCAACGCAGATTTCGACAAAAGCTGCTTCTAGCAATATGACATTTGACGCTGATGGTCCAATGATGGAGCAGCGTACTCTATGCGCCAGCAGCCTCAATGTTCGAGTCGAAGCCGAACAACCGATCGCGCGAGCCTCCTCCTGTGCTCTTTCTACATCCCTCAGCAGGAGCTTCACATGTTTCTGTTACAAGCACAACGGGCCCAACTGCCTTCATGGCTGGGCATATATCAACGTCGCGGCGGGAACAGTCCAGCCTAGACCATAGTACCTCTGTTCACCGTGGATCCTTGCCGGTCCCTGATGTGCAGCGCAGCGGCCGACCCGGTAGCTCCCGAAGTACGGACAATACAGACGCTCTTTGGGCGGAGATGCAAGCCACCTTGGAGAAAGTTGAACTGTCTGCGTCGGGTGGAACTCATGTGTTTGGTTCTGGGCACAGCCAAAAGCTTTCCGAATTACGCTCTGCACAGATAGGTCTTGCACAGGCTTGGGCAAGGAGCGAGGCCGATGAGGCCACGGTTATGGGAATGCGCGACAAAATTGCATCCTCTGGTGGAGGTGATCTACGCAATACTCTGACATCATTGACATATTCGAACGGTGAAAACGGTTCTGATCAAGTTCGAAGGACTCGTAATGGAGTAAACAGAACCCAGAATGAAAGAATAGATCCGCCGGAGTCTGATTTGACAGGACAATCCGAGATGGATATTGTCCTCGGCAGAAAAAGGAGAGAAGCAAATGACAAGTATTTCCAAAGAGTCAACAATGGTGTTATTGACGTTGTGGCCAAGCTCAAAGACGTCACGGTGGCCATGCACGCAGTGGAAGAAGAGGGCCAACATGTCTGGAATGAGGCAGATGCGTCATGATAGATTGTGGACGCGCCTCCGGGAGGAATTTTATTTGTCTGCATTTCTTGTTGCTTGTACCTCTCGCTGTATACAGTCCACCCCTTGAATTATTTTACAAAGTGACTTTACAGGGGTGATTTAACTAATTAGCTTTTATAGAGGAAATTATAACAATATTATAATATTTAAAGGTATATTAAGTTCTATATATTTTTAAAAGAAAAGAGGTATTATCTCCTTGGTGTCTACAAGGCTACATTCCTGTACCAATCCACTTAGTTATTTAATTACTTAAAGGATTAAAGGGTACGTAATATATAAACTAATATACACTATTTTATAAGTACCTAAAGCATTTAGTACTATATTACACTACTTATATTAATAAATAAAATAATATACTTTAAAGGTTCTTAAAGGTTATATAGATTTATTTAATAAAAGACTTGTGATGGATTCGAGCTGGTGGCTCGGATCCTGGAAGAACAATACAGTGGGGGGGGGGTTATTGGCCTTATTAGGAGGGGATAGAGAACATATACTACCTTTAGTGCTTTACTAAGCTTATATTAAAACTACTTTTAGTAGGGCCTTACTAAGACCCTACTAAGTAAGTATATAAATATATAAAAGTATATAAGCTAGTAGGAGAAAGAGAGGGAAAGAGGACTTTCCCCCTCTTTATAGTTAATAATAACTTTATTAACGCTAGATTGCAGCAGCTATCTAGGCCAGTCCATAACAAGACTAAAGAAAAATAGGGGGTATGTAAATGCAGCCTTGTGGACACTAAGGAGATATAATAGCTTACTATTTTTACTATATTAATAAAGAGCATTACTAGTAGCTATAAATAAAGAAATGCTTATTAATTATTATAAATAAGTGCTATAAATAAGGAAGACTATAGTAAGAAGCTTATAAAGGAAAGATATAGAAATATAATAAGCCTTAAGTGTAACCTAGCTATACATTAAAAGTAAGAGATAAAAGAGGTAAAAGTGTATATATATAATAAAGGCTAAAGAATATAACTTCTATTATCTAGCACTTATCTATAAGCAACCTCGTTACTTACTCTCTATATTTTAGTCTTCACTCTATAAGCAAGCTTCCTATAATTATAACATTAATTTTCTTTAAAGAGGGGGTTATCTTTTATAAAACAATTTAGGGGGTTAATTGTAGGTGCCTAGTTCGCTATAGCTTTATTTAATTACCTAAGGTACTTATCACCACGAAAATTAATTACAGTCTTAACAATATATCGAAAAGTCCTTGTTCTATACTATGCAGGTACTTATGTACCTCTATATTCTTATAATAATCAGCTCTGGCCCTCTGACGTTTGTAGTTAGTGACGTATCTGTTTGCTATTTAAATGGTTAGCATATTAGATACCCCTAATAGAGGGCTTTTAATAAATTTTAAGTTAGTGTGGCCTTATATAATACAGCGTAGCAGCGCGGCATATACAGCGAGCTACGCACGTTATTTATTGTTGCTGCTGCCGGGCGCGGGCGGTACTACTGCGTGTTTAAAAATCTACTACTGCGTGTTTAGTTATTCCTATCCCTTTGATGCGCAGAAGGCTACATTTAGGTACCCCCCGCTCTTCTTTAATAGCTAATTAGCTTAGCAAAAGAGACCTTATAGTATATACTCTATTAGTAAATTTATATAGAATATTATATAGTAGTAAGTAGCTAGGTACTTTAGTTTATATAGATATTTATACTTATAAAAAGTAGCTTTTTTATAGGTGTTTTATTAGATAACGATGGGGGTCGATACCTAAATGTAGCCTTCTGCGCACCAAAGGGATAAGTAAGTGGATATTTAGCGCTATATCGCACTCTAAGAAACGATTGGCTTAGTAGTCCATTAGTGGCCCTGTTTAGCGCCTTAGCGCACTCAAAGGCTTAGCGCACTCAAAGGGAACGTATGTAGAGTGGACATTCCCATGCTTGCTAAATTGTCAACACCCCGATATTGTCGCATGTGACGCCGGATCAATGATTTAGCGAAGGTCTGAAGTGCTACGCCACCTTGAACAGATTAAGGTCATCAACATAGCTGAACCTGCCCTCGCCTTCTCCAACAAACGAGATCGGTACAGATTTTCCTCGACAGTTGACAAAATGAAAGTCCTTCCAAATATTCTCCTGACGTTTTGCGTTTTCTCCTCAGCACTAGCTGTGGACCAGAAGAAGTCGGCGATTATGTATTTCGACAACCCCGATACTCCCGACTCTGTGGTAGACCAAGCAAAGGACTTCATTATTGAAGCGGGAGGCAAGATTACACACATTTATTTCATAATAAAGTAAGCTTGAACTCGGTTTCCGGCTTTCGGAACCCCCAATACTGACAGCTTGACAGGGGATTTGCTGTGATTGCACCTGAGAAAGCACTCGAGGCAGTGCAAACATGGGGAACCGAACATTCATTGAGAGTTGAAGAGGACAAAATGGTTTCTAGCCAGTGATTACAAGACGAACAAAGCAGGAGACTCCGTCATGCCGAAAAGTCCGATGACTGATGACAATGACTATGGCTTCAAAGGTTGTAAGATTGATTTGATACCCACCTAATACTGTCATTGTCGTCGCTATACTTTTATTGTGTCCTCTGTGTCCTTTTTCCCTTGGATTTTTGACTCGGTGTGGATATTTCGATGAGATGTTTGAATCACCCTATCTGATTAGACTTCGCAATAATTTAACATGACGATGCGCACCAAATTGCAAAATAGTGTTCCCATGGAACGAATCATATTTTCCTCCAAGTGAGCAATACTCGGAAACCTAAAACAGTAACAGCATTACCGGCGACATTCAGCATAAAGTCAAGAACTGCGCATCTTTTCATCGTGAACGTACGATTTGTAGAAGTTAAACCTAATGCATCACGATGTACACCTTGGTACAAAATGTGATCCTGATTATTTCCCTCATTGACGTCTTCTCAGATCTCAACGTCGGGACAGCGTCATAACTCTTTTTTACCAGCAAATGCATGCTAAGTATCGTTCATACTGTAGCTATAGATATCCATCAATCTCAACCGTTCTGGAATGTCGCCCACCAGCTTTTTGTAGTGCACACTGCAAACTGGAAGATCTTGTAACATCTTCGCCGAGATATTTGCGGTGTTTCCAATGGGACCTAGAACTCGCGCATACGCGCACGATGCAGCTTGGTCTCTACCGAAATAAAAAGGCAGAACGTGATTACGAAGCAATGACCATCTATGCCGCCGAATGTGCTAAAAGAAATATAACAAATCTAATTTTAGAAGCCACTAAAAGTGGCCTTGCCTAGATTTAGCCAAGTTGGTGCAGTGCGCAGAAGGGCTATATATATATAATATAAGTCACTTTTTGCTTAAATATTGATTAAAACTTAGATACACATCTAAGTGCTGGTTAAATAGGCTATTTTTTTAAAAAAAAAAACGCTACATGTAACATCACACTCTATAACAGATATATTGCTAGAATTTCTATTTTATTTTTAACTAGTCTGTGCGTAAGGTTTCTGCATTTCTGTGCTTTTATTAGGTAGGTAGACAATAAAAGTGGTTAGTTAAGGGGATATATATTTTATTGAATTACGAAATGAGCTAGTATATAGGTGTAGCCTTCCTTACACTTAAGAGATAATGCACTCATTGTATAAGTTTATACAGCTCTGTTACACTAAAAACGGATGTGATCAAATCACATTAATTAGCGTTGTTAGGTACGCTTATCCGTTTAGTGCACAGGAGGCTACACTTAAGTAACCCCCACTCTTCTCTAATAGCTAATTTGTTAGGTTTAAGTAACCTTCTAACATATACTCTATATGCAATCTTACTCTTGCTATATAGTATTTATTAGTTAAATATTTAGTTAATATATAAAATTATAATTATAAAATATAGCTTTTTTATAAATGTTTTTATTAGATAACAGTGTAGATCGGTACATTGAATGTAGCCTTCTGCGCATTGAAGGGATACGGCAACAAGCTCTAAGCCCCGCCTCTTAGGACCCGAGCACACGTAACTCTGGCTAAAACACTAGATAAGGAGATACTTAAATAGAGCCTTATTGGAGAATTCATATTTTTTCGCAGTAAACTAGACCATACCCCTTATGCCTCTAGGCTACCCAATTCCATTATCATTCTATAGTCAATAGTTAATTAGCTCAATTTCCCCTGCCACCCCCTAAGATGTTCAAGGGTTATACTGCATGGAATATCCGGCGGGAGATTGACCACGTCCATCAGTGAACTGTAATTTTGACCGATAGATAACCTGTATCCTGAAGTAGGGCTAACAAAGCAATGCATCCAAAAAATGGTCGCGCGCATGAGCCGTATTACATAGAATGAATTTGCCATGTGTGTCCTCCTGGAGACGAAGGAGAATATCGACTGGGCTTCTCTCTTGCATCAATATGTAGCAAAAAAAAGGTCATAATTCGAGTGACATACTCCCAACGGAGTGAAGTACAAACTAGGTACCTACCTCTTAGGATTAGGGACTTAGATTAAAAGGGTACCCACGTGTGTTCTCCAGTGTAGTGGGACGCTAGCTCGTGCTGAGACGACGAACCCGTAGCATCCCTCCCTCGCTTCCACTTCCATTAGACAATTTCCAGACTACTGCAACCCTTTGACCTTCGTCCGTGAAGCCCGGGCTTGTTCACATCAAAGGCTCGACTATTCTCTGAGGATTCATCTCCAGACTCTCTCACCATCTTCGCTATGCTTGGTAGTCTTGAACCGAGAATCTGAGTGGAAGAAAACGGTCCTTGTATTTCAGGCTTAGCGACCACGGCCGAAGTCGTCACAAGATGACTCCGACACCAGTTGCCAAGTCAATGCTGACATACAGCACTGGAGCGCAGGCCGCTCTCCTCAAAGCTGTGAGTAACTACCCGTGGAGTTGCTCTACTTGTCGTTAAAGCTTCTGCTGATCGGTCAACGTATTGTTCAATCAGCTAATGCGCTATATAGGCAAATCGTGTCTTTGACTTGGACCAAGTTGTCGAATCCCTCGACGACCTTACAAATGGACTTCTTCTCGGTCAGATTCTACATGAGCTGGATTCCGAATTCGAACCGTCTCATCTAGAATCAACCCAAGGCACTGCAAAATATTTGACACACAAACGAAATATTCAAACAGTGTACAAGGGGCTCTTCAGATTTATTCGCCGACAGGTTCCTGAGCTGGCCTGCCAGGCTAAGAAGTTTGACTATCATGCTGTCGCAGAGAACCCGGGGCCTCAAGGCATTAGTCAGGTGTGTATAAGACGATGATGAATTGTATGATCGGGAAATGCTGACTAGTGCCTGATCTCAGTTACTTGCCGTCATGGTGTGTGCCGCTGCGATGGGTCCCGACAATGGCAAATACGTCCCCAGAATCCAACATAGCCTTGATCGCGAGAATCAGGCGGAAATAATGCAGATTATTCGTACCATGCAGCAAGACATTGCCGCTTTCAAAGACGACACTGACTTGGATGATGCTATTGATGCTGTCATGGAGGCCCGAGACATCGATCTCCTAGTCGAGGAGCAGAATGCTACTCTTCGCCGCCAGCTTGATAGTACGAAGAAGAATCTTTCTGACTATATCACGCGCTTAGAATATTTGCAACAAAGCCATGAGGACCTTAAATACGAGAAGGAAAAAAATGATCGCGAACTTGAAGTTTTGCGTAAGGCTACCCAAGATGGAGTCAACAGCGCAGAAGCTATCAAGCTCTTGGAGTCTCAAGTTCACGAGCAGATGGAAATAATAGCGAGGAACGAGGAAACCATTCGGAACCACGACCGAGTAAAATCGCAGCTGGAAACCGAGGTCCAAAGATTGAATCAGAAGAGCATCCAAGCAGATGAGCTTCGAGACCAAGTCGCTGAGTGGAAACACAAGGCTGAGGAATTGGAGAAGAAGGCGAATACAGCAGAGAGATACAAACAAAAACTTGAATCTCAGCAGCATTTAGCAAAGGAAGTGCAAAATCTCCAGTATGAAAAAGGAGAGTTACAAGAGCAGCTACGCTCTCTTGTGAGCGATAGAGAGAGGATCGAAAGAACCCGGAAAGCTGAAGATGAGCTCACTAAAATGATCACCCAGTCAGAACAGCACCTTTGGGACGAGCGCAACCAGAAAACTCAACTGATTAAAGACCTTGCCTCGCTGGAAGAGGAACTCGTTCGGCTGAAAGCACAAAGAACGCACGATGAGCGTTTTATCCAGGATTTGCAAGAGCAGGTGCAGCAAGGACAGGAAATAAATCCACCAGGAGAGAGTCTCAGTGTCACATCTGCCACGTTCAACCTGGAAGATGAGCTGAACAACGCCACGGATGAAGATATACAGACTAATCTGCCCCTAGAGCTTTCACGTCTTAAAGCCGAGAACGACTTGCTCAGGCGAACACTAGGCTCAACGGGCGATGCTGCAAAACTGAGAAAGGAGCTTGAGGAACAACGTCGCCAGAGAGACCGTCTGCAGCAAAATTTTAATGACATTTTCGAAAAGCACACAATAACTCAGGAGCAGTTCGCTGCAATCATGGAAAACTCCGTTAGCGAAGAGTAAGGACGAATGAGTGCTGTTCAAAAATAGGAGAACTGACGAGACTAATACGATGGCTTTACACAGGTCCAAAGCGTTCATTGAACTGCGAAGCCAGCTTGTCCATTCACAAGAGGACCTTGATGAGGCTAAGAAACGATTACTTGAACTACAATCGAAGGTCATGGATACGGACCGTGAGCTTCTGTCAGCAAGAGCAAAAATTTCGGCTGCGCAAAAAGGTGGAATTGAAGCCATTGACGAGCTCACCAGTACGGACAAGCTTATTTCCGAGTCTTTGAAAGCAGAACTAGACAGATTACGAGAAAATTACAATTTCGTTGTGGTTGAGAGAGACGCGCAAAAGTCTCAATTGATTGAGGCTCTTCTTGCCAAAGAGAGACTCAGAAAAGAAGTCGAGGATGCCAAGGAATTGCAAGATAATTCAACGAGTGGCCCAGCAGATGCGAACATGTCAGAGGCAATGAAGAAATCTACTGAAAAGATTGAAAAACTTCGTACACGGCTCAAGGAACGAAAACAGGTAAGATTGGTTAATTTTGTCCCTGACACGCACGTGGTTGCTCTCTCACTTGGTCCTGCGCAAGCTGTTTCTGGGTGTCATCAAACGAAGATCATTCAGCCGAAGCACTCATACCTATGCCAAACCCGTGGACTTCGCCAACAAGTATCATGTGTTCTCATTTCTCATGGTTGGAAAACCATACTCGCCTATTGGCGAATAATGATGATTTGATGAGCGAGTGTCCATTGTCGATCAAGTGAAGTTTTGCATTTGTATCGACGTGGCTACCAGGCTCACCAAGTGAGCAGCCATCAAATGGTGCCATTTTCAGCTTCAACTTGCCTGTGTACCATGTTTAATTCTAACATCCACTGGCAACAGCAACTGGAACAGTCGGAAAAGGAAAAATCTTCTCTACAAGTTCGGCTCAAGTCGATCCAAGGCGGTGAACAGCCTGCTGCACAGACGGTAAGTATTGTTGGACGGCATGGCATGTCGTTATTCCCAAGAGCCTCCCACTCTCTGCAGGTTTCGTCGTAATACCTCCAGCTGACATTTCGTTTTCAAGGCTGCGTTTGATCAAGTACTCAAAAACTTGCAAAGGGAAAATACACTGATCGCGACAGCTTGGTATGATCTTACCAGTCGGTTACAGAGCAACCATGTTGTGCTTCAACGGCGACATGATGCTCCACGGAGTTGGTTGAACAAACAGAGGCAGATGGTCAATGGTCAGTTGCGCCAACGCGACTTGCTGTACCTCTACTGACCAAGACTCTTCCAGCGACACCACGAAGATAGGAATGCTTGGACCTGGCTTCCAACGTTGAAATTGATGGAGCCAAGCACACGTTTGACTTGGCTGAGCTATACCAGTTTGCATGAACTTCACATTGATACCAGCCTTTAAGATTCAAGTCTTGGTAGATTTGGATCGAGTGTGCATCGTTTTCGCTGTTATGGGCTGTTGACGTAATATGCTGCTTCCGTGGTTGTTGAAGCAAGACAACTTGATATTAAAACATAGTATGTAGTGACTTTGTACTCTTGTCAAGAATCCTATACCCACCTATTTCTTTTGTTTCATAGTTTCCGATAGATAGGTAGTTATCATAATCGCGCCATCACATACACATCGCGCTTGAGCCTTGGGCATTTTAGTCTTTTGAGCCATGAGACTCTTGTAGGGAGGGACATTCCAAGTGTACGCCCGAGTAGAGTTGTCATCGATTTAACAGAAGTAGAGGCAGTGTAGTAAGACATTACGCGAAATTGTTTGTAAATACATGAAGACACAATGTAAATTATAAGACTACATACAAAGTGTTATGTCTGATAGCGAGCGCGCGCGCGCACTCACGTACGCACACACGCACGAATTCCACTAGCAAAATGACCACAACCTCCAGACTACTTTACACGACTGTAAAACGAGTCTATTTTTTGCCGACGATACGCCCTAGTAGACCTGCACCATTGCTGTGATTTCCTTCCAGAATATCCAACATAGTCTTCCAAACCTGGCCAGGGGCTTGGCTGGCATCGACGCCCTTCCAGATGCCAGTCTTTTGATAGTAGCCCACCACCGGCGCAGTCTGCTTGTGGTATGTGACGAGACGCTTCTTCAGAGCGTCCGCGTTGTCGTCACTTCGCTGAACAAGAGGTTCGCCGGTGACATCGTCTTTCATCGACTCCTTTGGAGGATTGAAGGTGCTGTGATAGGATCGACCTGAAGCAGGATGGACCAACCGGCCGGTGATGCGAGCTACAAGCAGCGAGTCGTCGATCTGCAGCTCGACAGCATGCTGGAGCTTTTGATTTCTTTCTTGCAGCATTGCATCGAGACGTTCGGCTTGGGGAACAGTTCGAGGAAACCCGTCGAGAATGAAGCTGCAACGAACAACTTGATCAGCCACCGTCGAGCAAAAGTCTGTCGCCATGGGTGACTTACCCTCCCTGGCATTCCTTGTTGTTTTCTAATTCTTCCTTGATCATGCCAATAACAATATCATCGCTCACAAGCCCGCCCTGATCCATGATCTTCTTCGCTTCTCGACCAAGCGGCGTCTTCTTGGCGACCTGGGAGCGCAACATGTCGCCGGTGGCCTAGTTTGTAGATGAACGGACAGAATGAGCATCATGACTAAAGGTTAAAAGGACAGAAACGAGAAAAAAAGAAAGAAGAAGAGAAAAAAAAATAGCTTGGGAGTGGAATAAGCGGACAAGTCATACCAGGTGACAGCAGGAGAATCGTTCCTTGATCTTTGGTGCCTGAGTGCCCTTTCCTGCAATTGATGTTACTCCATGTCGAAGGATTGTGAGTTGACACTGGCGGAATGTTCAATACCGGCTCCAGGTGGTCCCATAATGATCATGCGAATCTCCTCGGTGGAGGGTGAGAAGCCCATGGTGCGTGTCTCGAGTTGCTTGATGCGGGAATCGAGGCTGTCAATGACCTCTTTGAGCTGCTTAAGCTCATCCTCAACGAAGCCCATGGTGGCGATTGTGGACGGAAAGGAACGACCAAGATCGGATACGATGTAACGAGGCCCAATTGGCACAAGAGAAGACGAGGAAGCTGTCGATGGACAGACGGCGCACTGTGGTGCAAATTTGAGGTGCGAGCGGGAATCGGAGGATCGAAGTCCCAAGAAAGAAAGGCTCGGTCCTGGCCGAATGGAATTCTGGCCAACAAACAGCGCGGGCGGGAAGAGCTTAGGTTGGGGTTTCGGATTGCGTCTGGTTCATATAACGTTTCTGCCGACTGCCGACTGCCGGCCTGAGCAAGCAGCAGCTCCATGCGCTCCGTCGCTCTGATTGGCTCGCGGCTGCTTTGTCCCTGGCCGTCTCAGTGCCGCATGCCAGAACCCAGAACTTTGAAGCGTCTGGTAGCAGCACCGGACCGGGTACCAGACCAGACACCAAACATCAATCAATTGAATTCTACAGTCATCGGAAGGCAGCCCGGGCCATTTGCCAAGTATTGACGATGATCCAAGGCAGATACGACGGTGCGGCCTTGGCAAAACGCGAAGCAAGCGAGGTAGCTTTTGGATCCGTCTATTTTCCAAGGAAGCAGGGAACACGAGAGTTGGTCGACGAGTCCATGTGAGCGGTCTCCTTGACGACTTGTGAGGGGCAAAATGAACGAAAAAGGTTCACGCCGATAGCCCATTGTTGTCTTGGGTTTCTTGGTATTTGTGATTCCGTAGATGGTGACCAGTGCACTCGCACTCTTCTCCTATGGTTTCGCCGATCTGGAGCTCCCAAGCCACCCGACAGGTCGAAATTGAACTACGTATCTATACAAACCATGTAGGTATGCACATACATTGCATGCATGTACAGTATGTACATGTGTATGCAATCATTGAGCTTCCTGTGACAGCACGGAATGGTTTTACAAGCACTGGATATCGTATATTGGCCGGCGATGGCATCGTGGATATACGTAGGTCGTAAGGACGCTAGGTCGATATTTGGATGAATGTTATCTCTTGGATATGCACAGCTGAGCCCGCATGCATGACGTTACCGAAGTTGATGTAGGTAGGACTCGACTTCTTCCGTGTCAAGGCGGACGAGAACGTTCTTTGAAGGCCCAAAGGGGAGAGGAAGCGAGCACGTGACAAAGAGCTTGCACCTGACTGATGCATGCGACCAGTTGAACTGACTAAAGTGCCTAGGTACCAAGGTTGGCCGCCATAGCTGCCCTGCAATGCTAGTCAAGTCTATCATCCATCCATCTTGTTGAAAGCCAACATCATCGGCCCTTTCCACCTACCTACTGGGTGCCCGGAGACAATCCCTACATCCCTCCCATAGGCTCTGATCCAATCTTTACACCCGAAACCACTGCGTTGTAGCGCGTCCTGCAATCCGGGCACTTCGTGTTCATCGGGTGGCTTGCCAGACCTGTCAAGCAAGCTTGCTACCGTCAAGGCAGCCAAGACGTATACGTACGTACACCTACTGCAAAACAGCACGCGCAAGCTGCTGAACAGAATCATTCAAGCTTCAGCTAATTTCTCGACATTCAACAGCATCCAGACCTCGCTGCCTAGCCTCCCTTCTTTCCCTGCGGGAAACAAAGAGCTCTCTCTCTCTCGACGGACGATGCCTACCACTACTGCAGAAACGCTCTCGCTCGTCACCCGGAACGTGTCCGTTGCTCCTCTGGTCCTTCTTTCCGCCGTCGATCACTACAACCGCACGGCCCAGAACAAAAAAAAAAGGCGGGTGGTAGGCGTGCTGCTGGGTGTGAATGATGGAAAAAATGTGAGAGTGTCGAACAGCTTCGCGGGTAGGTTACTACCAAACCCTTTTCCTACTCTCTACGACATGTTAGTCTTCTTGCTCACCGCAATCTTCAGTGCCGTTTGAGGAGGACGAAAAAGATCCCTCGGTCTGGTTTTTAGATCACAACTATGTCGAGTCTATGAATGACATGTTCAAGAAAGTCAATGCTCGAGAAAAGCTGATTGGCTGGTACCATTCCGGGCCCAAACTCCGAGCATCAGATCTCGAGATCAATGAACTGTTCAAGCGCTACACCCCTAATCCACTTCTCGTCATCATCGACGTCCAGCCAAAAGAATCTGGCGTGCCCACTGATGCCTACTTTGCTGTGGAAGAGATCAAAGACGTAAGCAACCAAACTCCCCCGTCTTTCCAGAGCAGCATACGAACCTACGCACCTATTCACCGCCGTAAACGCTGTCTCGGAGCTTGCGCTGTTGGGGATACTCTCGAGAGTTGTTGGGCATATGGCTAACATCAGTTTAAGGATGGTACCACGACGTCTCGAACTTTTGTCCACACCCCGTCCATAATCGAAGCCGAAGAGGCAGAGGAGATTGGCGTTGAGCATTTGTTGAGAGACATTCGAGATGTTGCTGTTGGTACTCTTTCCACACGCGTCACAAATCAACTCCAGTCTCTACAAGGCCTTCATTTGCGACTACGAGATATTGGCGCATATTTGCAGAAAGTTCTGGATGGACAGTTACCAGTAAATCATGCCATCCTCGGTAATCTGCAAGATGTCTTTAATCTCCTGCCGAACCTATCGACACCTGAGGGGAATGCAAAGGCTGGCAGCGGTGATTTGGCATATGCCATGGGTGTCAAAACTAATGATCAACTCATGACCATTTATCTCAGCAGCTTGATAAGAGCCATCACTGCTTTTCACGACCTCATTGAAAATAAAATCCAAAACAGACAACAGCAACAACAAGATGATAAAGAAACGAAGGACGAAGTCGGGACCAAGGACGAGAATAAAGAAGGCACTTCTGGTGGCGTGAACGGCGATGTGAAAGACAACGGTGACATGCAGAAGGATGCCAGTGATAGGAAGAAGTAGCCGTATTCAAGCGACTGGAAGCGCGCGAATGCCGTTCTTACGTTTCTGCTAATAGAAAGATCAGAGCGCGGCTTAAAGCCCAATCGGCCTCCGCTTTTGTACAATGAATTTGTTGCATCTATGAACTTAGAAAGAAAAGGTCATGTCGGTCAAGCGTATACTTCAACCACTTATATGACATTGCGCCAGCGCTGATGTCCCGTGAGCCCTCAAAGGATGCGCATTTGATGCATGGCCGTGCTATACTAAATCAGCTCTGTTGGAGTCCGGCAATCAAAGTCGCTATTTCGGATTTTGAGAAGACTCTTCCAGTAGACTTGGCCTGCGATCCCGTCAACCTTTCCACGATCAAGCAAGCAAGCAGATGCTTACAGCAGGGCACATTCTTTTCGTCGACGGATGCACAGGGAAGTAAAGATGCTCCTGGGTTGCCATTTGACCCAGGGCTACATGCATTTGACGCACGGGTGCTCCATCCATCATCGAGCACCTGACGGAAAAACTTGTTTCGATGAAAATCATTGCACGAACAGTTCCAAGCCGCAAGATGTACAATATGAACTTTCGACAAGGCGTCGGCATGCAACTGTCGGCCCAAACTTCGGGACGATGCAGACGACTGAACAGCATAGGCCGAAGGGGGAGCTTGTGGTCCAGACACCACATGCAATCCATTATTCTTTCCCGGTGAGAGAAGACACTCCTTACCGCCGCCGTCATCACCGGTCTTGATGGGGCCAGGATCCCTGCACGCATCTTGGTCGCGGACCTGCAATTTCGTGACGAGCTGATTGTCTACCAGTTCCAAAGCCGGCAGGACAAGGCTGGGGAACAATACGTGGAGTGTTAGGAGCAGAGTCCGGCGTCTTGATGTCCTGTCAAGCTGATGCGGTTGCCGTTGCGCATCGTCAGTCTGCGGGACGGAGCACTCGCCGGGCTCCGACGAGAGTGAGGCCACTAGTGATGACAACAGTTGTTGATGTGTCGGAAGCGAACCTGAACCTGCTGCCATGTCTGACCGTAAGCGGCAAAGGGGATGGAGATGAAATAATGTTGGTTTGCGAGGGAAAACGGTACGGAGGACCGAATCAAGAAGAAGATGCGGACATGGACGGTACATGTCTGTCTTGCAGCAGCACGCGAGCGCTCGAGTGGGCATGGAATAGCGGGGCAAATTCTTTCACTTGACGGCATGCCGCATCAATCGATGTGGGCAGTGGAGCAGCCAGCACTGGGGGCTGTCGCTATTGATGATACATTATTCTACATGATATATCTACACCAAATGCTGGCCGGACAACGCGTCACGGGTCGTCATGTCTGAATCTGCGTCGTACTCTCAAAGCCAATCCTTTGGATCTTTCAATATGTTCACCAGGCGCTGCTCCCTACTCTTGGGCTCGGGCTCATGCATGTATTTCCAGGTTGCAGTCAGAGGCAGACTCACGAGGATGCTTTCCACACGAGATCCGGGAGTGTTCAGCCCAAATGCAGTCCCACGATCATGGACGAGGTTGAACTCTACATACTTGCCTCGTCGTATTTGCTGCCAGTCCTTTTCTTCCTCGCTAAAGGGCATGTCTTTGCGTTTTTCGAGAATCGGCAGGTAGGACGGAATGAAGGCCTTGAGGCAATCTTGGATGAAGGCAAATGTGTTCTCCTGATCGCTCTCGGCTTCGTCGAGGTCGTCAAAGAAGATGCCCCCCACGCCGCGGCACTCTCCCCTGTGCTTGTTGTAAAAGTATTCATCGCACCACTTCTTGAAGCGGGGATAGTAGTTCTTGTCATGTGAGTCGCAGGCGTCCTTGAGCGTTTTGTGAAAATGAATGGCATCCTCGTCAAACAGATAGGCGGGCGTGAGGTCGCTTCCACCTCCGAACCACCACGCCTGGGAGGTACCATCCGGATTCGCCGTCTCGAAATATCGATAGTTGAGATGCACGGTTGGCGCCATGGGATTCTTGGGGTGCAGCACCATGCTCAACCCCGCGGCGAAAAAATCAAGCGACTCCAGGTTCGGATCTAGCATCTTGTGGTTCGCGTGCATCTTCTGAATGGCTGGTTTTGGAAGAGTGCCGTAGACCACACTGATGTTGACGCCGGCTTTCTCAAACACGTTGCCATCTTGGAGGACGCACGTTATGCCCCCCCCTCCGTTTTTGCGCTCCCACTCGTCCTTGCGAAACTTGTGCCCATCCACCTTTTCGAGTTCATTGACGATGATTTGCTGCTGCTCCTTGATGAACTTTTCCATCCTAAGCCGCATTGGCGAGTCCTCTGTAATGGCCGCCTCACGTTTCTTCTGAGCGTCTCTCTCTGCGAGAGTCGCTGCATCAAGGTTGACGGTAAGATCAGGGTTCTTGATGGGATCCAAGATTTAGCAGCTGGTTCAATTCATCTTTTCTTCCTCGTTCCTCGTTCCCCGTTCCTTTTATTTTATAATTCTTCTTGTTCTTATTCTTCTCATTCCTATGATTTCGTCACCATCACCATCGCCATCATTTTCTTCTTCTTCTTCTTCTTCTTCTTCTTCTTCCGTCTATTTCCATTGCCTTCCACTTTTTCCGACTTACCAATTGCCAGGCCAATGGAGCAACCAGAGCGATTGCTAGCAAAGCGACCCATGTGGGCTTCGACCGCGACCCATATGTGTTCTTGCTCGAACAAGAAATCATGCGTCGGCTAAGAGCTGGAGAGGCGCGTAGACTTTGCCTTGGCAGAATCCATGGTCGAAGAAGGGCCGTAGAGCCCAGTCGTGACACGTAGCGGCTTGGTGACGGCATTGGTGATGAAGGCGACGGACAACAGCAGGGATCGAGGTGCGACGTTATCGGTCTGTGACTGATCAAGTTGAAGATGCGATGTATGCGAAAAACGATGACTAGATTTGCAAGTGAATTGTGTCTCTGGTATATTGTGCGCGGCAGGTTGCAGAACTCGCCGTCTCGTCCGGGGAAATCGAATGATGGCTGGATGTACATCATATTAAGTTCGCAAATCAGCTCACATCATTACGGGGGTCCATGGTGGGTACCTGTACGGCCTACTGGTGGTTCGGTACTTACGCAGGTGCCTATATCTGACATGTTTATCAAGTACCTACCTACCTAAAGTATCTACTACCTGATTGATGCGATCATGCCACGAGCCCAGATCTCGTCGGGATTGGTTGATACCGGGTTGCCGGTTACATCTGGCCATGTTGTGTGCTCGCATCTATGGTCTCAAGCGTTGCGGCCTTTTTCCCATGCAAGAAATGCATTCAGCCGCCACTTCTTGTTGAAAAGCTTGTCAAGACTCCGTCCGGCCAACGACGTCCTGTTCAAGTACGAAATTGCACCACATGTGTCACATGCTCACCGTCACGACCGAGCACCGGTGAATACCATGGCCCGTACCATGGCCCCGTACCATGGCCCCGTACCATGGCATGAAACGGCGCACAGTCTCTACGAGGCGGTTAACGACGTACACTACTGCGCAAGAATATTGTTGAAGTTGGCAACGAGCCTCATTGGTTCGGTGCTGCGCGAGTGAGAAGGGCAATCAACTTTGACACGAAAAGACTGGGGAAAACAAGTTGCTATATGAATTCGAGACACTACAAGGAGAAGAGGAGAGGTTGGGGTTTCATCGTAGACCGCCCACCTGACCAGCACACGGTTGAAGGACGCAAGGTATGCGCAACCCGCAACCCGCAACCCGCAACCAGCAACCAGCAACCAGACGTGACGGACTTCAGGATTGGCGGTCGCGAGCCTACATAGGTAGTACCTACTTCTAACTTAGGTACTTAGGTAAGTAGGTAAGTAGGTACTTACCTGGGTAGGTAGGTACTTGGTTTGGTTCTCCAGACAGACGTGGCCGACATGACCCCTACCCATTCTGGTCGACACTAAACAAACTCCCCATCGCTCGTAGATTCAAAACTTTCTCGATGAAAGACAGCCTCGATGTAGAAATCCACGTCGCAGTTCGAGAGTGTTGCTATTCGGCGCAGTCCGACACAGTCCCTCCCTCCCGGTCCGGTCCCAGATACCCAAGTACCTACTTAGTTTAAGCGGCTAACGAGCAGGCCGCGGCCAGCAGGCCAGCCAGCATTGCGTTGGTGACTCACCCTGGTATCTAGCACTGCTAGGCCGCATATGGACTAGTGTGGGCATGTGCCCCGCGCTTTGTGGTCCTCGTGGAGTCTACAGCTCAGCTGGGGTTTTTGCGAGTAGCTTAGCTGGGTCAGGGTGTCGTACCTCAGTTAACCTAGGAAACTAGTGGAGTTGTGCATTATAATTTAATTAGCTATAGTATTTCTTAAAGCCTATATCTATTTTTTAAGGCCTATATATACTAAAAGTGTTTTTTTTTTTTAGTTTATATATTAAATATCTATAGCTAATTTTATTTTAATTTTATTTAAAATTAATTTAAAATTAATTTAATATAAAGCTAAGTAAATTAATCTTAATAACCTCTTTTATTATACCTTTTAATAATATTAACTTTATTTTTAAATAATATATTAAATAGTATAAATAATAATACTTTTTTAGATTTTCTATTTATTTATAATAATTTTATATAAAATAAAAACAATTCTTTAATAAATAGTAATAGTTTAAATATTAAAAATATTATAACTTTTATATTAAAGTATACACTTTAAAATTAAATATATATCTTTTTTAATTTAATTATTTCTTTTATATAACTAAAAATAAACTAAATATACTTAAATAATAAACCACTTATTTTTTTTAAATAAGGATTATTAAATACTATATCCTTTCTTTATTAAAATATATTATTTACATTTAAAGTATACTACACTATAATAATTTTAGAAATACTATATATAAAGCTAAAAGGTATTACCTATATTATTTTAATTAAAGCGCTATTACTAGCTAACCTTAAAAGGCTTTAAAATATTATTTAATATAGTATATATTAATATAAAAAAGCTACTATTACTATATATACTATATTAAAAGTTATCTTAATAAAACATTATTAATATAAATATACTAATAGTAAAGCTTACTTAAATCTTATATTAATTTTATATAATACTAAATATATAATTATTATATTTAAAATATTAAATATTATATTAAAAATAAAAGAAAATATCTTAACTATAATAATAAAGAAAAGAGTAATTAAGTATATTTTTTCTTTTTAATATAAGCTTATATTTAATATTAATATT
>SRPY01000272.1:0-37898 GCA_018360145.1 Claviceps africana | reverse complement strand
GGCTCCAGCTCCGGCACGGGCGCCGGCTCGGGCGACGTGCGGCACGCCTTCATCATCACGGGCGGGTCGGACAAGAAGCTTCGCTTCTGGGACGTGACGCGCGCCGACAGGTCGCGCATCTTCAGCGGGCTGGCCTGGGACGAGCAGCAGCCGACGTACAGCGTGACGGACGCCGGGTCCGCGCTGACCGTCGTCACGGAGAGGGCACACGGGCACGCGGCGGAGACGGCGGAGACGGCGGCCGAGGGGGGCAAGGCCGGCAAGAGGAGCGCGGCGGGGGGCCGGCCGCCCCGGTCGACCGTCATCTCGCTGCAGCAGCAACAACTGCTGCAGTCTCACCTGGACTCGGTGCTGGACGTGGTGCTGCTGGAGTACCCGTGCGTGATGAGCGTGAGCGTGGACCGGAGCGGCGTGGTGTTTGTGTTTCAGTAGGGGTGCTTCAGTAGGGGTGCTTCAGTAGGGGTGCTTCAGTAGGGGTGTTTCAGTAGGGACGGGAGATGGAGGTGTACGTTGGGTTGATGGCTGAACACGTCGGGAGAGCATCGAGATGGTTGAGCTGGGGTTGAGGCTGAAGATGAAGTCGGGAGATGAAGTCGGGAGGTGAAGTCGGGTCCATGGAATGCATGGGTTGAGCGGAATAGGAATGGAAGGCATAGACACGAGGAGCCATGAGTACCATGTGCGAACGTCATCAAGTTATCAAGTAGAATTCGACCATCATGGTGGAATGCGAACTGGCACACCAACATTTACATTTTGCCTTGTCCCGCCCGCCTGCGCGCCCGGACCTGCCTGCAGGTGGGGCACCGCCAGCCTGACCTTTTTGACCTTGGATTCAAACACGAAAGGTCACACAACTCGTCCAACTCGTCCGCCTCTCCAACCCATCCCGATCCATCCCGCCCATTGTCGACGCGACGCCCGTGTCCCGACGAGATAGAGCACGACCATCCGCCGCGGCGCAACCCCGACAGACGATCCCGCGCCGCCGACACGTTATCACCCACGCGCGAGCCCCAGCTTTCGGCTTCGTCATGCGGCTCACCGCGGAGCTTATTCACGATTCGCTATCCTACCTGAATCCGCTCAAGGAGCGCGAGTTGGACCTCCGAGGTGCGTTTTTTTTTTGTTTTTCTTTCTTTTATCTTTATACTCTTTGGATGTTTCTGGGCTTGGGCTCGAGGAGGGAAATGGCGGGATGGCTCGTCCCATCGTCTCACGTATGGGGAGGAAAAAACAAAATAAAAAAAATCAGATAAATCAGGCGGAATGGCCGTAAAATCATCTCGGTGGAAAGAAAAAAAAGAGCTAGTTGATGCCAACGTCTCATTCTGGGCGTCCAAACAGGACATAGGATTCCTGCCATTGAGAATCTTGGTGTTGCCGGGGTAAGAAATATTCTTCATCCTATCCTCCTCCCTCTTGCGCATGGCTTTCTTGATCCCCGCGTGCGGCGCGCGCACACAAGGACCACGCCTCTCTTTTGCTCAAGGCAGCTAATCATGTCCCCGCCCTTCTCCTCGTCTCTCTCCTAGCCACATGATTCCATCGACTTCACAGACAACGACATCCAGATCCTGGGCAACTTCCCCCTGTCGCCGCGCATAACGACACTCTTGCTGGCGAGGAACCGCGTCGCGAGCATCCAGCCCACGCTGCCGACATCGGTCCCCAACCTGACGAACCTGGTGCTGGCGTCCAACGAGCTGGCCGAGCTGGCCGACCTCGACGTCCTGGGTAGGCTCGGCCGGCTGACGCACCTGGTCCTGACGGATAACCCGGTCGCCAGGAAGGAGCATTACCGGTACTGGGTGCTCTGGCGGTGTCGGAACGTGCGCTTCCTCGACTACGTCAAGGTGAAGGAGGTGGAGAGGGAGCGTGGGCGGGAGCTGTTTGGGACGGAGGAGGAGCCGACGGCTCTTGCGTTGGAGGTACGTCGGACGAACAAGATGACGAAAAAAGAAAGAAAGAAAGAGAGAGAGAGAGAGAGAACGCCAAAAGCTGCGTTTTTTTTTTCGCACGAGGCGCCTGTGCTGACCCTGTTCTAGATCTTGGGCAAAAAGACAAAGACGTTTGTGTCGGCAAATGGCTCGGCCCAGACGTCCAAGCTGTCGAGGATAAAGCTGACGGATGACGAGAAGAAGCGATTGCAGGAGAGGATTCGCAAGGCGACGAGTCTGCAGGAGATTATCGCGCTGGAGAAGGAGTTGAACGAGGGACGGTTACCGGCTGGTATCCACGAGGATGCCATGGAGGAATAAGGGAGATTTCCTCTCTTCCTCCCCGTCTCCATGGCAGGTAGTTGTCACAAAAAAAAAAAGACGTCTATTGTACGGCGTATGGCCTCGCGAGAGAATCGACCGTCCTTTGTGTCCGAATACAAGACGGTCCTGTAGAATGGCTCGACCCCTGAATGATCGGGACGCTTCTTGAAACTCCCCTTTTTCTTGACATGTTCACCCTTTTGCTCATCTCCTCTTTTCCATCTATATAGTAGTACATCTCATTATGCATGTTCCGTTTCTAAACCTGGCCCCCCCCCCCCCCCCCCCCCCCCCCCCCGCCCCTCTCCACCTCACACTAGTCCAACATGCGCACATCCATGCCACCAGCCTGCCTCATCTCCCACTCCAACTGATCATTCGGATCCTCCCTCTCCTCCTCCCGCAACGGGACCGTAAACGCGGCCCCCCCCGTGTCCTCGTGCGCGATGCCGCCTCCGCCGCTCCCGGCGCGGACACTCCCGTTGGTCGCGGTGGGGACTTTTTCGCCGCGGAGACGCGATTGCGTCGCCCCGGCTGAGGCCTTGATCTTCTTGAAGGGCATGGTTTTGGGGACCACGTCTTCTAGGAACTCGAGGTTGTCGTGGTGGGAGACGGCGTTGGCTGGGGGGTTTGGTTAGAGGGGGTGTTTGACAAGAAAGGAGGAGGAAGAGGGAAAGGAGCTAGTCAGGAATGCATGATACGTAGATGCCAAGTATGTGTTTACAAAGAGAGAGAGAAGAAGAAAGAAAAAAAGAAAGAAAGAAAGAAAGAAAGAAAGCACCGGCGGCGCAACTGCACTGTACCAATGTCTTTGTACTGAATGTTTCGTCTGGGTTTGCGTTCCAGCTTGGTCTGCGTGTTGGCCTCTTCGGCGAGATGCTGGATGAACATTTCCTGAAGGCGGGTGAGCCGACTAGTTCCCATCCTGCTACTCTCCTCGCTCTTCTGCCACAGGACCATATACCCAGGTCGAATTGCGCCAGGGGGGCCGGGGGAGGAGAAGAGGGGGAGGGAGAGAGGGGCTTTTTTTTTTCTTACAGCAGCCAGCGTAATGACAAAGGCGGCGTTATTGGAGCACATGTGGACGTCGGAGTCTTGGTTGATGATCTTCTTGACGCGGGAGACTTTTTTGGTGGGCCGTGGTGGTTAATTTCTCTTTCTCTTTCTGTTTTCTTTTCTTTTCTTTTTCTTTTCTTTTTTTCTCTGTAAATCAAGGAGCACGGCTTCGTCGTTCCGGGGTGGCTTGAGGAGGAGAGACGTACGAGGGAGCTGTGTTTGGCCCGTTGGCTCCCTGCGAGGGGGGATTGCGTTGGTGTTGTAGGGCATTGTGTGGGAGTTGGAGGGTGTCGATGGTTTTTTTTTTTTTTTTTTTTTTTTTTTTTTTTTTTTTTTTTTCCTTTCCTTTTCCTTTTCCTTTCTTTTTATAGCATAGACGTCTTATTATGTCGTGGGCGATCCAGGCGGGAAGCAGGAGGACGTGCTGGTGGGAATGCAACGTTGTCTGGACTCTGGGCCAGGCGCGGATCCCTGTGGGAGCGGATGATGGGATTCCATTTGACGTGGAGCTGGTGGACGTGCCTGCAGGCACTTTACGCGTCTGGACTCGTCGTGATCCGTCGTCGACTCGACAGCGGACGGCGATGGAGCAGCACAGTGCGGCCCGGACCACCACACAGTGCACTCATGCCATCACCATTGACCAACCAGCACGCCAGAAATCCCGAGGCAGAGGTCCAGACAGGTGCAGAGCTGAGGGAACGACTTTGGAAACCTCGCAACTTCGCAACCGTCTCACGGACTCGACGCCATCGTCAGCTCGACGCACCAGCGCAGCTGCACCCGCTCCCACCACCCGTCGTCGCCATCATGCTCCATCTCTCCATGTCCACATCATGAGTGCCACATCCAGCTTTTCCGGCCGCAACCCCGGCGCCGTCCGCCGGCCCTCCCTCTCCTCCCGTCTGTCCTCGAGCTTGAGCGTGCCGACTGTCGAGCGGGGCGAAACGTCGGTCCCGGGCCCCGGCCAAGTACAGATCGAAGAAGAGATTGCCGAAATCAAGCGATACGAGGTGCCTCCATCTGCCATCCTGCTTCTGCCGCGGCCACATGGCAACGTGCTAACCGCCGTGTCTCAAACCAGGACTTTACAACAATAGGTCCGTCATGTGCCCACCGGACCAGCCAGGACCAAGCTCGTCATCGGTATTTACAAGTGCCGTGGCCACCGCGACTGACACTGACCGCGTCCCCGTAGACTGGGTACAAGATGCCTCCCGCGAACAGGCGCGGCGCAAAACAAGACAGCAACAGGAAGCCGGTTTGTTGGAGCGCGGTCAGAATGGCTGGCGATATCGTCTCTGGGCTTCGTACGACGCTGCGCAGGGTTGGATTGTCGTCACCATCATTGGCGCCGCCATTGGCTTGAACGCGGCCTTCCTCAACATCATCACCGAGTGGCTCTCGGATATCAAGCTGGGCTATTGCACCACGGCCTTTTATCTGAACGAGAAGTTTTGCTGCTGGGGCGAGGACAATGGTCAGTTTTCCACGGGCTTGCTGCTCCTTTTTGGTGGGAGTGGGAGGAAGCAGGCGTCCTTTTCTTTTCTTTTCTTTCTTTCTTTCTTTCTTTCTTTCTTGTTTGCTGATTATCGTGGCTTTTTCGCTTTTCAGGCTGTCCCAATTGGCATCGGTGGACGGGATTTGCACCGCTCAATTACCTTTTATATCTGCTGTCTGCGGTATGTCTCCTCTTGCGTAGTCTCCTTCTTTCTCTCCCATCCCTCTTCTTCTTCTTCTTCTTCTTCTCCTTGATTGTTCCACAAAACGAAGGGTTTGACATTTCTTTAACACCCCTTTCTCTCCCTGGCGGACAGATCAATGTGCCAAAATGAGAATGATCATGATAATAACAAAAACATAAACTCGCACGCACGCACGCACACATATACACACAAATAGACTTTTTTCGCCTTCATATCAGCCTCCTTGGTCAAACACTTTGCGCCATATGCGGCCGGATCGGGCATTTCCGAAATCAAATGCATCATCGCAGGCTTTGTCATGAAGGGCTTTCTTGGCTTCTGGACCCTCGTCATCAAGTCTATATGTCTTCCCTTGGCCATCGCGTCTGGACTGTCGGTCGGCAAAGAAGGACCCAGTGTGCACTATGCCGTCTGCACTGGCAACGTCATTTCTCGGCTCTTTACCAAATATCGAAACAATGCCTCCAAAACGAGGGAGATTCTGAGCGCCTGCGCCGCGGCAGGGGTGGCCGTGGCGTTTGGCAGTCCCATCGGCGGCGTGCTCTTCTCGTTGGAGGAAATGTCGAATCATTTCCCCCTCAAGACCATGTGGCGAAGCTATTTCTGTGCTTTGGTGGCCACGGCCGTCCTGGCTGCCATGAATCCCTTCCGCACCGGCCAGCTGGTCATGTTCCAGGTCAGATACGACCGAGACTGGCACTTTTTTGAGATTTTGTTCTACATGGTCATTGGCGTGTTTGGCGGTCTCTACGGTGCCTTTGTCATGAAATGGAACCTGAGAGCGCAGGCCTTCCGCAAATCGTACCTGACCGAGTACGCCATCCTGGAGGCAACGCTCCTCGCCGCCGGCACCGCCCTCGTCTGCTATCCCAATGCCTTTCTGAGCATCGACATGACGGAGAGCATGGAGATCCTGTTTCTCGAGTGTGAGGGCGCCGAGGACTACCACGGCCTGTGCGAGACGGACAAGCTGTTCTGGAACGTCGTTTCTCTGTCCATCGCCACTGTCCTGCGCATCTTCCTCGTCATCATCTCGTACGGCTGCAAAGTTCCTGCCGGCATCTTTGTGCCGTCCATGGCCGTTGGCGCGTCCTTTGGCCGGACCGTCGGCATCATCGTCCAGGCCATGCACGAGGCCAACCCCAAGAGCATCTTCTTCTCGGCGTGCAAGCCCGAAGAGCCGTGCATCACGCCGGGAACCTACGCGTTCCTCGGCGCGGCGGCCGCCCTCAGCGGCATCATGCACCTCACAGTGTCCGTGGTGGTCATCATGTTCGAGCTGACCGGCGCCCTGACGTATATCCTGCCGACCATGATCGTCGTCGGCGTGACCAAGGCCGTGAGCGAGTTCTTCGGCAAGGGCGGCATCGCCGACCGCATGATCTGGTTCAACGGATTCCCGTTCCTCGACCACAAGGAGGAGCACAACTTTGGCGTTCCCGTCTCGCAGGTGATGCGCACGTCCGTCGTCTCCTTGCCCGTCAACGGCCTGACCCTGGCCGAGGTCGAGCGGCTGCTGTCCGAGGACAAGTACCAGGGCTTCCCCATCGTGCAAGACACCAACGCCAAGATCCTGGTGGGCTACATTGGCAGGACGGAGCTCCGGTACGCCGTCGACCGCCTGCGTCGCGAGAGACCCCTCAACCCCAATGCCCGATGCGTATTCACGCCGCCGCCCCCTCCGGGCCTGACATGCCATGTGCCCATTGCCCCGACGGCCGTCACCATCAACACCGACAGCATGACGTCGACGTCGCTCGACTTCAGCCGCTACATTGACGTCACGCCCGTGACGGCCCACCCGCGTCTGCCCCTCGAGACGGTCATGGAGCTCTTCCGCAAGATCGGCCCCCGCGTCATCCTGATCGAGTATCACGGCCGACTCACCGGTCTGGTCACCGTCAAGGACTGTCTCAAGTACCAGTTCCAAGTCGAAGCGGCCGAGAACCCCAAGGACGACCATCGCATCCGCGAGCGCCAGGAACAGCTGTGGGCCGTGCTGCGCAAGGCCGGCACCTGGGTCAGTGGACACGTCTCGAGCATATCGGGGGGTCGGATCCGACTGAGTGTGGATGAGGGGACGAGGATGCGGGGCGGGCACGCTGCGGGCCCCATCTTGGACGGAGACGAGGATGTTGGCGATGATGAGGAGGCCGTCGAACTGGAGAGGCGGGGATGAGATGGGGTAATGGATCGGGCGCGAGGCTTTCCTTTTTTATTTGGGAATACCATGGCTCTTTGCATGTGAGGGTGTATGGGAGAAAGGTTTACGCGAGGCGGGGGGCGATTCAAAGTCTCTGTATACATGATGGTTGGCTGGAAATTGAATAATTTTACGTGCACGGTGGATGATGCCTAGGGTGAACAGGACGGAGGGGGAAGGGAAGGAATGGGAGAAACTGAAGTTGGATCCGAGGTGTAGAAGTAGAGGTATGAAAAGGATAGACTGGTGGAAGAATGGTAAGAGTGGAAAGCATGATGAAATAAAAATAGATTTATAAAAGGGTGTAAAAAGGGTATGAAAAGGTGTAAAGAATTTAAACAAGTATATAAAGTGTAAAAAAGTATAAAATAATTATAAAACTATTATTCAAAAAGATAAGAAAAAAAACATAACAAAAAGTATTTTAAAAGATAGTAAAAGTATAAAAAAGGTTTAAGAATATATAATTTTTTTTAAAAAAAAATTGTATAAAATACAAAATGGTCAAAGAAGGATCCCCAGGGTAACAGCAAACTACACGACCCGTCATGACGCCTCCTCGGATCCCTCCCCCACGGCAGAAACATCCCCCAAATCAGGCACACGCTCGACAGCATCATCCCCGCGCCGCAGCAAGGAAGCCACCTCGCCGTCACGACCGGTCTCGTCCTCCGGACCGCCGTCCTTCCGCCCCGCGACCACGTTCCCGACGACGAGGAGCGACGCCCCGGCCCACCACATGGGCGGGAGGGCCTCTGCAAAAATGACGCAGCCCAGCAGGGCCGTCAGGAGGAAATTGGTCGAGGTGTTGAGGATGGAGACTTGGGTGGTGGAGGAGCCCTTGGCGAGGGCCTTTGTGAAGAGGGTCCACATCTGGAGGGGTGTTTATGAGTTTCTTTCTTTTCTTTCTTTTTTTTTCTTTCTTTTTTTTATTACGGCGGTCAAGGGGATAAGGGAGGTAAAAAACGTACAATGCCGTTAAAGGTGAGGTTTAGCGCAAAGAAAACCTAGAGGGATCCTTTTGTTGAGAGCTGCTTAGGGACCGGGGGGTTTTGGGGGAAGGGGGACTTACGCCGCGGATGAGGATTTCGAGGGCGTTTTTGTAGCTGGTTAGGTGGAGGAGGTGGGCTAGTGAGGACGAGAGGGTGGATGTGAGGGTTGTGGTCGTTCTGTCGGGAGAGGGTTATTTCGGTGTGCGAGGGATGGAGGGAGGGGGGGGGGTAAGGGGTCATCTTCACGCACAGTTTGGCAAAGACGCCGTTGAAGGCGGCGCAGGCACCGCTCGCGATGGCATATAGCATCCATGGCGTGCGGAGGAGGCCGTGGGAGGCGCCGGGGAAGGGTTGTGAGGGCGCCGGGGGGGACGGTTGGCTCATGGTGAGGGCGGGGGTGGGATCTTGTCGGGCGTGGGCGTGGCGTTGGCGGAGCATTGCGTTGTTGCTCGGGGCCGGGATTGGGGGTTTCGGGGAGGTTGGGACGGGGAGAATCGGGGGTTGCGGTTGCGGTTGCGGTGTCGTCGTCGTCGTCGTCGTCGTCGTCATGGTCTGGCCGATGTGGAAAAGGGAGCGGGCGCCGGTCCGGCGGTGCGGCGGGACGGGCGTGTGGAGGCCGGCCAGCTACAGTGGGGCGGAAGTAGCTCTGAGCATGTCGCCGGGCAATCTGGGTGGTCCGGGGTTGGGAAGTACTTGCAGGCTTCCCGCTCGGTGACGTCCAATCACGGCGCAAACAGTTCGCAAGTACGCGCAGCCAAGCCTCAAGCCTCCAGCTTCCAGCTTCAAAACCAGTCGGCATTGTATTTCAAGAGTCCAGCTCAAAACCATGCGCCTCAGAACGCCCCTGTACGGAGCGTCGAGTCCCCATCCCAAACGCCGCCCAAATAATGCATGCGGTCCGCCGCAGCACAACCCATCATCGTCACCAGTCTCCTTTGTTCTCGGAAAAGCAGAGACCAATAAATGAAATAAAAAAAAAAGGACCAAGGCAGACCATGACCGATCTGAAAGGCGCAGAGCTTCCCGCCCTCGACAGCCTCATCTCGTCGCTCGTCCCTTTCTCTACACCCCTTCGCCAGGCTTCTTGGCATTGCAACTAACAATCTTGACCTTGTCCGCCTGGACAGATTGGCTCCCGTTGTCCATCTTGAACGTCACATTCTTGATCAAAAACGTCCACACCTCGTCGCAGAACCGGTACGTATCAAGACTTCCCTAAGGCGGCAGAAAGGGCAAAAAAAAAGGAAAGAAGAAGAAACAACGTGTCAGCCGCATGCAATTTTCCGCGTCACCGTCTAACCAACCCTCTCTGAGATACTGCTGCCACGCCAGATACACCGAGGGGGGACATCCCCAGAAAAAAAAAACGAACCTTGAACTGCAGCCGGCTCTTGACGTTTTTCTGCAACGACTCGGTGATGGCCTGGTCAAAGTTGCCGAGGATCTTCATGGCGAGCTGCGGATTGATGCGCTCGTCGCTGATCAGGTCGTCGAGGGTGTCCGTCAGGGCGAGCCCGATGCTGTGAATGTTCCCCCAGTCCCGGGGCGTTAGTCTTGTTGGCCACGGGCGCGACGTTTGCGTTTTGGTTTTGCCTTGTGGAACTGGAATTATACGGGCGACTGGGCTTACCTGCTTCGACGATACAGCTCGTAGAACGACTGGGCTCCTGAGGCCATGGTGTTTTATTTTTCTTTGTTTTCTTCTTGTTCTTATTCTTCTTCTTGTTCTTATTCTTCTTCTTCTTATTATTATTCTTCTTCTTGTTGTCTGTTCCTGGTGTAATGTTTCAACAAGGTTCTCCTGGCGACGGCTTGGATGCGACAAGGTTGTGAAGCGGCGCAGGGCGGTTTGAGAAGGAGAGATTGGTGTCATGGCCAGCGGGTGCATGTGAGTGCATGACTAAGCCCGCCGGGCGCTTTTTGTGGGGAAAGCCACAGGCCTGTCATGTGACGTCGGCGGATGGGTGGATTTCTTGCTCCAGCCCGCAGCCGCATCTCCAGAGCACGTTTGGACAGGCAGTGGACTCTGCCGCGCCAGCGACATCTGCATTGACTGCATTTTCCCCGGCACCTCGACGCAACGGCACACCTCCATCAGTTTCCCCGTTTGGTTGCAGAGGGAACGGCCTCGACTCTTTCCTTTTTCTCTCGACTCTCGACTCTCGACTCTCGACTCTCGACTCTCGACCCTCGACTCCCGACTCGCCGACGACGCCGCGGCCGTCAACCTCCACCCCCAATTTCGTCGCCGCTTCCTCACGGATAGCCATCTGCCATCATGGGCTATTACTCTGTCGGCGCTGGCAGCGCCACGTCGCTTCTCACTCTCGTGGGAGCTTGTACGTTCTCAATCGGCTTCCCTTGGCGTGCCGTTTCACTAATCTGCGATCTCACCACCTAGACATGCTATTCACCGGTAACGGCGAAGACTTCAACGTCGGAGCATTCCTCGAGTCCGTGTCTCCGTATGCATGGGCCGATCTGGGCATCGCCTTGTGTATTGGTCTATCCGTCGTGGGCGCAGCCTGGTATGTCCTCCCCCCTTTTTATTTATTTATTTCTTTCTTTCTCTTTCTTTTTCTTTCTTTCCTTTTTTTTTTCCCTTTCCATTTTTCTTCGCATTTTTTAACAAAAAAACCCAACAGGGGCATTCTCATCACCGGATCCTCCATCCTCGGTGCCGGCGTCAAGGCTCCCCGAATCCGAACCAAGAATCTCATCTCCATCATCTTCTGCGAAGTCGTTGCCATTTACGGCGTCATCATGGCCATTGTCTTCTCTTCCAAGGTAGACAAGACGAGTGTCGCTCTCGCCTCGTCGCCAGAGGCATACTATACTGGCTTTGCGCTCTTCTGGTCCGGCCTCACGGTGGGACTGTGCAATCTGGTCTGCGGCGTTGCTGTTGGCATCAATGGGTCTGGTGCAGCGTTGGCTGATGCTGCCGATCCGTCATTGTGCGTGGAACCGCCTTCCGCTCGTGATTCTTGCGGCTTTCCCCCCCCCCCCCCCCCCCCTTCGCCTTTCTTTTTTTTTCTAGGTCTGCTTACTGACCCGCTGGCGCAGGTTTGTCAAAATTCTCGTCATTGAGATTTTCAGCTCTGTTCTGGGCTTGTTTGGCCTGATTATCGGCCTCCTGGTTTCGGGCAAGGCACCCGCTTTTGGGGCCACCAGCTAGACGGGCGACGTAGGGCATCAAGATCGCACAATGACAATGGAACTTGCCACGGGGGTGCTTACAGTGCCCTTCGTCGCTCCATTCTCTTGGGGGCGGTGAATGGAGTAGGAGACTAAAAAAAAAGGTGGCGAGGAGAGTGTGTTGTTCAAACGGCTGCCTGGGTGGACATGAAGCCGCTTGTGCATGGTACCGAATATAATTTCATCATCTGGCCAGGCGTTTTGGAAGAACGACTTGTGGTGGGCATGCATCGTCTGTTTCCTTTTAATAGTTTCCTTGTCATCTTGTCATTGCTGTACCATTATCCCGGGGAGATGGCAAAAACAAAAAGAGAGAAAAAATGTACATCAGATAGCAGGGGTGACGTCCGTTATAGATATGCTTCGGCCTGTAGACCCGTACGACATGACCATTTCAAAGCGAGCAAACGGCAGCAAATCCCCCCCCCCCCCTCACAAGGCCCTCACCGCGCTCATCAACAAAGCATCTGCCTTGGAGCCCTTGTTCAATGTCCCCTCCCCACACGGCACACAAACCAGGGCGTTTGCCGCCCGCAGACTGCCCACCCTGGAGCTCCGCTGATCGCCCGTGCTGCTCGCCGTGAGGACGCCATCCGCGCTGACCGTCACGATGGCGCGGTGGAACTCTGGCCGGTGGGGGTCCATGGCCAAGTCATGGGCCAGCACGACGGGGACCCGGGGGAGTCCCCCGCGCGGGATGCCCGACAGCTCGTGCAGCGAGGGGAGCACAAACAGGTGGAAGGTGACGAGGGCCGAGGCGGGATTGCCCGGCAGGGCGAAGAGGAGGCGCGGGGCGCGGCGGCCGCGGGTGTCCTTGACGGGGACGGTGGCAAAGGTCGTGGGCTTGCCGGGCTTCATGGCCACGCGGCCAAAGTGGATTGTCCCGCCCAGGCTTCGCTCCACGGTCGGTTTCAGGAGGTCGAGCTCGCCCATGGAGACGCCGCCCGTGGTGACGAGCACGTCGGCGTCGCGCAGGCCGCGGCGGAGCATCTCCTCGAGCGAGCCGGGCTTGTCCCTCGCGATGCCCAGGTCGAGGGCCTCGAAGCCTGCTTGTCGGACCGCGGAGAGGAGCGTGATCCGGTTGGTGTCCCGGACCTGGCCGGTGCGTAGGGGCTGCGGAGGAGTAGGAGCACGGGCGTCGTCGTGGTCGTCGTCGTGGTCGTGGTCGTGGGCGTGCGGGACGAGCTCGTCGCCCGTGGAGAGGATGCCGACGATGGGCTTGCGGTAGGTTTGCACGGCGGCGACACCCCCCGCGGCGAGGAGGCCGATTTCGCCCCCCACGCCTGAGATGGACTCGCCGCGGCCGAGGATGAGGCTGCCCCGGGCCATGTCGCTGCCTATTTCGCGGACGTTGTCGCCGTGTTTGACGCCCTGCGCCTGGATCTCGACTTCTTTTTCCTCGCGGCCGTCGTCCGTGGTGCTTTTGAGGACCGTGTCCTCGACCATGATGACGGCCGTGGCCCCGGGGGGGAGAGGGGCGCCGGTCGTGATTCGGGCGACCTCGCCCTCCTTGAGGGACGGTTGGTCGTGGTCGGGGACGTCGGCGGCGGCGGCGTGGGAGATGGATTTGACGGGGAAGACGCCCTCTAGTTTGCCGTCGGGGGGGACCACGACTGCGTAGCCGTCGACGATGCTGGCGCGGAAGGCGGGGACGTTTTCTTGGGCCGTCACGTCTTGTGCCAGGACCGAGTTGATGAGGCGCTCATCGACGGGACGGGTGTGAATCTCCGGGGAGGGCGTGTGTTTGGAGATGAGGGCCAGAGCACTGTCCACGGAGAGCATGGGATAGGGCGACTCGCGATGCCGACGGGATGGCCCTTGGGATGGATCGTTGGACAGGGCCTCGGCACTGGCGGTTGTGTGTCTCACGAGGTTGCCGTGCGCATGGCCGTGGTGATGATGATGATGGTTGTGGTGGTCATCCTGACTGTGGCCATGTCCACTTCCACCTGGATCTTGTGACCTGCCGATTCCCGCATCCGCCTCCAGTTTCCCCACGCCGCCGGCGTGCAGCATCCGTGAGTTTGCGCCCGAGGCCTGGGCACAGGCGTGCGGGAGGGTTTTGATAATGGCTTGGAGGTTCTCCCTGGCGCCTTTGGGCGAGCCGGGGAGCGTGACGACGAGCGACCTGTGGCGCACGCCGGCTGCTGGACGGGACATCATGGCAACTTGAACTCGGTATTAGTTCGTTCCTCTGTGTCTTCCCCATGACGCTCCCGTGCGTTTGTCCAGGGAATGAAAGGGAGGCGGGCATCTCAACATACACGGCGTGACGGCGAGGGACGCAGACAACATGGCGTGTACCAGTCCGGGAGCCTGTTTGTGGAGGAGAGGCATGATGGCCTTGTGCAACGGTCCAGAACATCATGAAAACGATGATAAAAGAACGAATTAACTCCATATTCTCTCACAGTATATTTCCCTTTCTCCCCCCCCCTATCCCCCCTCTTCCTCTCCATCACCTCTCACCCCCCCTTCTTTGGCGTCATGAGCAAAACAAGAGGCTCACCTCAGGCGTGCCGTCCGTCACGGCGAAACCCGTCCCGCCGGTCGTAACGATCAAATTGGGTGCCCCCGGCCCGTCGGTCCATTGCATCACCTGTTTCTGGATGCCAAGCACATCGTCTGCCACGATGTTCTCTGCCACGACTTTCCATCTGCCTCCCCCGTCCTCGGTCAAGACGTCCCGCAGGACAGAGGCGGATGAATCGGCGGTGGGATCCTCGGCGGCCGTCGTGGAGACGATCAACAGCGCTGCGGTGAGAGGCTCGTCCATTTGGGTTTCGCCCGATGATGGATTCGCAGGGAACCTCGAGAGTCTTGGAAAAAAAAATAAAAACTTAAAAATTTAAAAAATTCTGATGAAAAAAAAAAAAAAAAAAAAAAAAAAAAAAAAAAAAAAGAGAGATTCAGAATGCTACTTGCTGCTTGAGCATTCGACTCACCCAGATGCTGCATCCGTTGCAATGATGCCGATTTTGTGTAGCAAGGAGATACTACCAAAGTCTGAGTGGGAGCAAAGCGTCCAGCTCCATCTCGTCTTACCTGCTGGCTCCTGGTCCGTCTGCGGCCCCACATGGACTTGGACCTCGCCGCTCATCAACCTCATCCCGTCCTCTTTTTTTTTTTTTTTTTGGTTCTTTTCTCTCCTTCTCGTCTTTTGATATCCCCCCCCCTTCAAACTTCTGTTTTCGCAATTGCTCTTCTCCAACACCGAACCGGCCAGCATCGCTCAACAAACTATATTCCTCGCGCGAGGCACGCAAACATGGTGCGCATCAAAGAACGTTATCTGCTTGTCAACATTCTATATCCCCCGGATACAAACTCATCCGCGACCAACTTGTCCCATTTGGTCTCTCAGCATCGGCCTACGGTGGACAAGTTGACGCCGCAAGCCCTTGCGAAAGGAATCAAAGCTGAGATCGGCCTGTTGTTTGGAGACTGTGGCCTCGGGGCGTTTGAGGGTACTCTATCTGGTACGTTGGGGGCTCCCTCCCTTCTGTCTTGTTGTTTTGTACATGAACACATCATGTGTGTCCATGTTTCTCGTCTCGTCTGCTACCGAAAAACTCGTGCGTAAGAATATCGTCTCATATATCGGTCTTGCATGTAGTGAAATATCTTTCACTCGCAACGTCAACGTTTATTCTTAGATGTCCCAGAGCTCACTATCAGATGCTGTGGTCGGCATTGACGTGTATGGACCGTATTCCCGTCAAGGACGGTCACGCGTGCATTTTTCGCGTCGTTCGCGTGAGCGGCACGATTCGCAAAGTAGAGGAGGAAGCTATTCGACAGGCGAGGCAGCTGATACTGGCCGCGAAAGAATACGAATCCGCTGACGGTGCGTTTTCAAGCATGTCGCTACGCCTACGGCAAGACAAGTCTGTCCTGGATGTTGTAGATGGCAAGGAAGAGGGCTCAGACTTGGGGGATGCCATGGATGAAGACGACAGGTGAACGAGCAACACGAAACAAGGGGTATCATTTTTTCCTAACAACCTTGATCCCGCTGTTGGAAGGCATTGACATGTCTCCAAAATCAGGATCCATCTCGGCTGGTTGTGCTGCTGCTGCCGTTGCTGCTGCTGCTGCTGCTGCTGATACGGGAGCGGGCGGCGCGTCTTGATCCAGTTCCACCGCTTGCTCTTCCGCACGTCTCGCCTGCTCCTCGTCAGCTTCCCGCTCCAGCCGGTCATATTCCTCCTTCTCGTCTATCCACCGCTCCTGGATATTCTGCACGTCCATCATGGATGCCTCGTTCCGCATGGCTACGGCCCAGATGGTGTCATTCGCTCCTTCTGCCCCGCCAAAGACATAGCCTCCCGCTCGGTCAATGACTCGAAGAAGATGCATCATGCTCTTTTTATTCTCTACTGCGAGAACTTCGTACCGGACGAGGCCATAGTCCTCAATCATCCTGGCAATGGCCTCATTGAGCCCTGCAAATTTTTCACTACGCAAAGCAGGAGATTCCGCTTCCAGGTACGGAGTAAGGTACGTCAAGTCGTCGACGTCGGTGTAGAAGTCGAGGTTGAAGGGTAGCTCATCGTACGTAGAGACCTTATCTATTTTGGAAAGGACATTGACGTGCGGCATATCCATCTGTATCATGGCTCGCAGGGACAAGAGGACATTGGAGACGTATAATGAGGGCTGCGTAAGGCAGAAAGAGTCGGATAAGTGTACGCAGACAAACTGTACTCAGCACCGTCAGCCGTGTGTGATTCGACCAGTATCTCATGGATATCGACAGGGGCCACTTCGCGTAAAATAGAAATAAAAAACGTGCAGGGAAAAAAAATAAAGGAAAAAATCGTGGACTGCTCACTCTAAAGCCCGACTTTTGTAGTTTATAAAAGATGTTGCGCAGCGAGGGATGATGTGTATATAGCTCAACTTGTCCAGGACAGTCAAACAGGATATAGTCGTCGCCTAGCTCTTTCAAACCCTCTTCCAACCACTCGTAGTTATGTTCCAGCTCTTCAAGCGCATACAGAATGCCGCCGTTGGGACCAAGTCTGTCATCTCGCATCACGTCTTCCAGCTTAATCAGCGTCCGAATGTCGAGCGCGCATGGATAATTCGTGACCTCGTTGGCTGGGTCAAGGTTGACGACGGAGCACGCGCGGCCGATGGCGCCCATGAACTGGTGCACTACAGATGGATGAGCAATCGACGGGAGAGAGAAGAGAAGAGAAAAGAAAACAAAAGAGCATCATTGCTTCGAGGTACGGGGAGGTCCTTACTGCCATCGCAATATGTGCTCTTGCCTGAGCCCGGGCTCCCGAGAATGAGCTGGGCAAAGGGCATGGCGGGCAGGAATTCGACGTATTTTATATTTTATATCTTGTATTTTATTTTTTATTTTTTTCAACCGGTATTCAAAGACTCTGAAAAGCGTTATTGGTTCCGGCCAGGGTGGATGACGTTGCTTATGCCGGTGCGGAGAGCTCTGAACGGTCTAGCCGGACATAAAGTTGCGCGTTGCCAAAGAAAGGGCAGATTAGATAGATGAAGTAGTCTTGGCATGTGAGCCTTTTCTGCCCCTTCCATCGTATTCGATCCACCACCAGCTGGGGAAAGGCAGCTAGAAGAAGAAGCAGCAGCCAGCTACTACGAGGATGACGAGCATTCTGGCGCGGCTCGGTCAAATGTCGGGCCAAAGGTGGAAGTGGGCCGCCGGCAGCTTCAGAAGCTTCCCCCACTGGTGTGCAGAAGGGACGGGAATGAAAAAGAAAAAAAAAAAAAAAAAAACCACAACCCCCAAAGAATATGGGTCCATATTTATTATCTCATTTCTCGCTCCCTTCCCGACCTTTCCCCTTCCCCTCTTCCAATTCCCTTTTCCCTGTCTGCCTCCCTTGCTCTGGCTCTCGCTGGCCTCCCACGCACTCGCCTCACATGATGGTGTGCCAAATCTCGCAGCAGCCCTCACAGCCATGGCATCCGACTTGTCAAATGGGGCCCAAGTCGCTAGCAGCGTCTCCTCGACGCTCGCTGCAGCTCTTGATCCGGCGTCATCAGCTCGACTGCTCGCCGACACCATGAGCACCCCAAACCCGGACGCTGCTGCTGCTGCTCGTGAAGCAACAAGCTGGCTTGGGCTTTTCGGATGGCTGCTCTATCTTGTCTTCAACCTCATCTCGACCATCCTGTACTGGTCGGCTCGCATAGTGACCATCTCAGTCCCGAAACTCCTCTTTGCCCTGTTTTCAACGAGCTGGACGGTGACTATGAATGCCACCACGCTGTATGCTCTCCTTCGCTCTCATGGGCTTGGTATTTCGTGACTCACACGTTGCGCAGCATGTTCGTCATGGCGGCTGTTGTATCTGCAGCCAGCTGGATTGTGAGATATCGAATCCTCAACATGTACTCGCGCTTGCCGCCCGAGCCCCAAAGAAAAGAGCCCGAAATCGATCTCTTCCCTGACACCCACGAAGGGGGAAGCAAGGGAGCCTTCGCCAGCTACCTGGACGAGTTTCTGAGCGCCATCAAGATTTTTGGCTACTTGGAGCGCCCAGTCTTCCACGAACTCACGCGAAGCATGCAAACCAGGAAACTGATTGCTGGTGAGACGATCAATCTGGAGGAAGAAAAAGGTTTCTGTATCGTTGTCGACGGTCTTGTTGAAATCTTCGTCAAGTCTGGTCGACGCGGCTCTTGTTACCGCGAGCCTCCGGTAGCCCACGACTTGGATTCGTCAGCCGAGGATGATGTGTCTGCCGACCAGCAGAGATATGAGCTTTTGACAGAAGTGCGCAATGGCGCTCCCATGTCGTCGCTCTTTTCCATCATGTCCCTTTTCACCGAGGGCGTCAAGCTCCGCTTGAACGATGACTCGTCAATCGTGGACCCTGATGGCAATGCCAACTACCCGCGGCGTGGCTCCGCTGGTGTGTCCGGACCGCAGAGAATCAATTCTGTGCCGGTTTCCATGCCGAGCACTCCTACCTTGGATGGAAAGGGCGGCCACAAGATTGTGCAGCCAACGGGTGCTGAGGACGATCCAAATTCCATTGGCAATCCTCATAGTCCCAACTCACGCATACCTCCTATTTCTCTTGGTGAGCCACTGCCTTCGAGGGTGCCGAGGCCGAGGCTGCGTGGAAGAAGCACCTCTCATTCGGCCCATCCTGATATAATCGCCAGAGCCACGGTGGACACTACCATTGCCGTCATACCAGCAAGTGCCTTCAGACGTCTCATTAGGATTTATCCCAAGGCCACATCGCATATTGTGCATGTCATCCTGTCTCGCTTCCAGCGAGTGACGCTGGCTCATGCCTTTGACTACCTCGGCCTGACGGGCGAGATTCTGCAGACGGAAAAGAGCATGAACAAGTACACTGTATGCCAATTGCCCAATATCTTGCGAGGCGACGCTCTGTCAAGGTTGAAGGAGAAGTTCAAGCAGGAACGTGCTCGTATTGCCGGTGACGAGGAACGAAACGGCATTGCTCTGCACAACGCAGCGGCTACTCGGCGTCGTCGGTCTAGCAGCACAACGCTACGCAGGGAAGCCATACTGTCATCCATGGCAACCAGACAACGGCCAGCATCCATCATGACAAGCTCAACATCTTTAACTCCACAGCGATCTCGGACTGTTCAGCATGGCTCAGACCATCCTGGCGATCTTGCCGATTTTCACGCCAGCCGAAATGCTGATCGGCTGCCATTGACCCCCGCCAGAAGTATGAGAGATTTGGCGACTCCCCTTGCCCACAGATCATTCAATCCTTTCGACTCGCAACGTCATACGCGCATTTCTATTGATGCTCGAGAATCGCTTGACGAAGACAACCTTTTCAGATTATCCATTCTCGAATGCATGTTCAAGTCATTGGGACTGGATGGGACGGGAGGGTCTTCCAGAGATCCAGAGTCTGTAGAGGCGTCACCACGAATGTTTTCCGCAGACCATAGGCGCAAGACATTTGGCTCCGGTAATAATGCTTTCGGCTCCATTGGTCCTTTTGATAGCTCGGCTGATGGCGAAACCGAATCAGTCACCTCTGGAGGTTTCAACGCGCACTCTCCGCCAAGCGCACAGTCCTTGTCCGTCGACATGAAGGATGATGTTGAAATCGTTTTCTTCCCCAAGGGCTCTGTTTTGGTCGAACAGGGGGAACGAAATCCAGGCTTGTATTATGTCGTTGATGGATTTCTAGACATTGGCACCTACACGACGGAACAAGGCAGGCAAAGTATCCTACAGACGTCGAGCACTGCCTCCATGAATGTGGATTTTGATGGGAACAATGCCGGTGCTCGCGCTCGAGCGGACATCCAAAAAAAAGCAGGGCGCATACGCCGAAGTGTGTCTTTAGTCAAACCCGGTGGGCTGGCTGGATACATGGGCAGCGTGTCCTCATACAGGTCGTTCATTGACGTTGTCGCAAAGACAGACGTGTATGTTGGCTTCTTGCCGAGGGCAGCGCTAGAGAGAATTGTCGACAGATATCCTATCGTGCTGCTCACCATGGCCAAGAGACTGACTCATGTGTTGCCACGACTGATTCTTCACATCGACTTTGCTCTGGAATGGGTGCAGGTCAATGCAGGGCAAGTCATCTTTCATGGAGGCGATGAATCGGAAGCCATCTATATTGTTCTCAATGGACGGCTTCGTCTCGTGGAGGACAAAAAGGATGGAGGCATGACATCACTCGCAGAATTCGGCCAAGGCGAAAGCGTCGGCGAACTCGAGGTCCTTACCGAGACTGTCCGTCCCGGCACCCTGCACGCCATCCGAGACACGGAACTCGTCAAATTCCCTCGAACACTGTTCAATAGCTTGGCGCAAGAGCACCCCAACATCACCATCAAGATTTCCAAGATCATCGCCTCTCGCATGAGAGCTGCGGTTGATGATCCGCCCAAGAATGGTAGCCAAGTGATTCGATATGGCGCGGCAAACAATCCAAGAAAGTCGGCATTGAATCTCCGAACCGTGGCCATTCTTCCCGTTACTGCGGGGGTTCCCGTTGTTGAGTTTGGAAATCGTCTAATGAATGCTCTGGCGCAAGTCGGGCCACCTAATGGGGCCACTTGCCTCCATCAAGCCGCTATTCTCAATCACCTGGGCAAGCATGCATTCAATCGCATGGGAAAACTGCGCCTCAGCCAATATCTTGCGGACCTTGAGGAGAAGTATGGCCTCGTCGTATACATAGCAGGTAAAGAGCCTTAACCCCCTGCTTTACTTTACTTTTTCTTTTTCCTCTTTTTTTCTCAAAACGTCCGATTTTCATGATGAGAACTTCTTTTATCCAAAGGCAATGCCGCTGATGGTATTTCTTTAACTCTAATTTTTTCCTGATATCAAAACCTCTCTGTTCCTTCCTATACATGTTTCAATCCCCAACTGTGGCAGCAGGCTTGCTGACATGATGACTGCCAGATACCAACGTCAACTCTCCGTGGACACAGACATGCATCACGCAGGCCGACAGTATCCTGCTCGTGGGCCTCGCAGACGGCTCACCGGCAATGGGCGAGTATGAACGGTTCATGCTTGGCATGAAGTCCACAGCGAGAAAGACGCTCGTTCTGCTGCACAACGAGCGCTTCTCTCGATCAGGTCTGACGCGATCATGGCTACGCAACCGAATGTGGATCAATGGTGGCCATTTCCACATTCAAATGCCTTGCAGCACCAACGCCATGCCCATTCACAATCCGCGCTCCAAACGTCTTGGACAGGCTCTCAAGGAGCGGGTGCAAGTTCTGCAGGCCGAAATCCAAAAGTACACGTCAAGAAAGGTGCATCACATTCCTTACTATTCACCAGATACGCCATACAAGAGCGACTTTCATCGCCTAGCCCGTCGTTTGTGTGGCAAATCCATCGGATTAGTGCTTGGCGGTGGCGGTGCCAGAGGCATGAGTCAGATAGGCATCATTCGAGCGATGGAAGAAGCCGGCATTCCAATCGATGTCATTGGCGGCACATCCATCGGTGCATTCGTGGGCGCTCTGTATGCTCGACATGCAGACATCGTGCCCATGTTTGGATTTGCAAAGAAGTTCTTCGGTCGCATGGCGAGTTTGTGGCGGTTCGCATTGGATCTGACATATCCCTCGGCATCGTATACCACGGGTCACGAATTCAACCGTGGCATTTTCAAGACGTTTGGCAAAACGCAGATTGAAGATTTCTGGCTTGAATACTACTGCAACACAACCAACATTAGCAAGAGCCGCGTGGAATTCCACACCAGCGGCTATGCTTGGCGATATATTCGCGCTTCCATGTCTCTTGCCGGCTTGCTGCCACCACTTTGTGACGAAGGCAGCATGCTCCTAGACGGCGGCTACGTGGACAACTTGACGGTGTCGCACATGAAGGGCCTCGGAGTAGACACCATTTTCGCCATCGACGTGGGTGCGCTCGACGATGACACACCGCAGACATACGGAGATTCATTGTCAGGCATGTGGGCTTTTTTCAACAGATGGAATCCCCTGTCGTCGCATCCGAACCCTCCGACTCTGGCGGAGATCCAAGGCCGGCTGGCCTATGTATCGAGCGTAGATGCGCTGGAGCGAGCCAAGACGATGCCAGGGTGCATTTACATGCGCCCTCCGATCGACAACTATGGCACCCTGGACTTTCACAAATTCGACGAGGTGTACCAGATGGGATTCCGATTCGGCCAAGAGTTTTTACAGAAATTAAAGGACGAAGGGGGTTTTCCGTGGACGGAAGAAATGGAAGCCAAAGAGGCCATGAGACGGACCAAAGCGCCTAGACGAGCCAGTATTTAGATGAAATTTAGATGAAAAGAGAAACTTGTCCAGCAAGTCATGTAGACGAATTTTTTTTTTTGTAAAATCGATATTGTTGTGTAACAAAACTCTGAGTGATTGTTGATCGAGCCACGGCGGTGTTGATTGAGCCGCGTTGATGCATAGCAGGGGCGAGGAAACAAGACAGTAGACGTCATGGTCGTGAATGAATTGAGGGGTTTTGTTCTCTTTAGATTTTACAATGGTATACTATCAGCACAGACAACAGAGGTTGCGTATTTTTTTTTCTCTCTCTTTTTTTGCTTGTCCTTCTCCATCGTATCCTGCCCCACACTCGTCACCTGCCGAGCTACGATTCTTGTTCCATCAACATGAGCAAACGTTTGACACATCCGAGGAATAGAGTTGAGAGACCAAACCGCCGGCACATTATTTGCCGGCACGAGCAGGTTAGACGTCGATACCATCGACGACAACGCCCTTGTTCCAGGTCCACTGCGTGATCCTGGCCACCTCCGCCGCACATTCATCGTCAACCAGCGCGCTGACAAGATACAGAGCCGCGTCAATGCCAGCGCTGACTCCCCCAGATGTGATGACTCTGAGACCACCCAGTCTCATGGCTGCGCGTCGGGCGATGGACTCACGGCGCTCATTGGAGCCCTTGAAGGACATGCTTCCTTTGCTGCATACCGAGCGGGGGAAGGTCAGTCTCGAATTCGGGATGCAGCGGGGCGAGGGCTCGACGATGAGAAGGAAAGGAGAAGAAGAAGAAGAAGAAGAAGAAGAAGAAGAAGAGGGAAAACCTACCGAGCATTTGAGGGACGGCGACCAGCGTCGGACTTGCGGCGAATATAGGGGTTTTCGTCCTCTTCGCCGAGATCGAAGCGAAGGTTGTTGACGACATAACGGGCGTCTTCAATGACGTCGGTGCGCTCAGTGAGATTCCGGGTGGCAGCGTCGCTGCAGACATTTTCAAATTGGGTCAAGTGGTCTGGATGTGTCGTGGCAGAGAGGCCAGAGAGAATGTTCTCCCGGGCGAGGAAGAGAGCTCCGGTGCACACGGAGAAGAGAGTACGCTCACGACCCGGGTCCTTCTTTTGGAGCTCGGCCCAGTTATTGATTAGCCCGAGCGGCTCCTGTTCCTTGTCGAGAATCTCCTTGGTATTACCACCAACGACGACGAGAACATCAAATTCCTCGAGGCGCTCGTGTGCTTCTTTGAAGGATAGCTGGGAGCCGATGATGACGCCCTGCTCGGAGAGGACCTGGGGCTCAGGGCCGGCAATGGTGACTTCGAAGGCTTTGGACGCTGTCTTGGTGCGTCAGCCATGGAGATTGCACGACGGGGGGGTCTTTCGTAGAGGGCAGGCAGGCAGGCAGGCAACCCAGTCGGTCAAACTCACCTTCGTCCTTGGCATTGTGCTTGGCCGAGGTGAAGACCTCCAGGGGCCCTGCAAAGTCCAAAAAGTTGAATTTGTGGTGCAGGGCAAAGAGAACATCAATGGGTTCGTCCGACACGGCGGACGTCTTGTGTGCAGCCATCTTGCCGGTGCAATGAGGAGGGGGATTTCGTGGTCCGGACTGGAAAAAATTTCCCCGTGTTGGGTTTCTGGGAAGATGTGTAGCGGCGGCAAGCTCGTCAACACGAGAGCAGAATTTTTTGGCTCGGACGGGACGATGCAAGGCGGAAGCGCTTTGGCCTGGAGAGGGGATTGTGTTTACAGATCTGCGTCCACGAGATGAAGACGGACCCAGACGAGGCAAAGATGGAGCTGGTGATGGGAATAAGGTGAGAATGGTCAGTGGTGAATGGTCAATGGCAGAAGACGGGAGAAGCGGGATGGGCAAAAGGCAAAAAGAGGGGAGAGGAGAAAAGGTGACGGGAATTATATGTGTCAGTCGGCGCACGCGGGCATCAGGTCATGGGTGGCATGAGCATGGGCAGACATTATTGTGGATATGGATCGGGTACGGGGGTACGGGGGTACGGGGGAGGTACTCGGAACAGCGCGGGAGGTAGTATGGTGCGCCGAGTACACACACGGTATGCACACGTACCGATCGGGCTGTTCTGGTGCGAGCTGCGGAGGAGTGGAGCGTCGACTTTGAAGTGGGTGCGTGGGTCTGGGCCTGTGGGTGGCGGCATGAGAATGCGGGGAAGAGACTTGGCCAGTCGATCGGCGGAGTCTACTTACCTAGGTAGGTACTTAGGTAGTAAGTAGACGAGGGCCAGGCGGGGCTTGGAGCTGAGATCCAGCGACGCCAGTCGCGCTTGCAGCTCCGGGACCCACTTTCGAGCACTTTCGAGCCCGGCCTCGAAGGACCCGAGCTCGCGTCCTCGTGCCCTCGTGCCCCACCCATTCATTCTATCGACCTCCTCGATGGTCGACTGCTCGACTGCTCCAACTGCTCGACTGCTCGCCTCCTCGTCATCCACCCGTCTGACCTGACCTCGTTATGTGATGAATGCATTTGGATGCGGCCGTCCTCGTGCAAAAACATCCATCAGTCATTCTCCCACCTGGAGGAAACATCCAGGGGAAATTTGGCGAAACCCAACGCACCTCAAGCTCGAATTTCTCCGTCGGCCGCGGCGGCATTCATGAATCGTGCCATCTTGCTCAACATGCACCCCAAGTAGAAGGTCCAATCAAGGTCCCATTCTTCTAGAGGAGCCGGAACGACAAGCTCTGTTTGAAAGACCTGCGGCATCCTCATCTCGATATCCTTGGCAGGATACAGAGTACCAAGAGGACAAACGAATTCTGTCGCAAGGTCAAACAGTGTAGCTACTGTGGCGCCGTAAACCTTTCTGGTAAGAGAGTGGACTTTTCCGCCTAGACTGTCATTTCTCCCTACCCAAATCTGAACATTGACGAAGTAGCAGTTCCTCAGCTTGTTGCGAAGAACATGACGTATGCAGAAAAGGCCCAGAGACACAATCTTGAAAAGCTACGCCACCGTGTCAGGAACGGCCCAGATACCTAGCCCGGCGCCCTCCATGTTTTGATACATGGCGATGGGGTTACAAAACATCTCTCAAATTTGCCAACTCCGAGATGGTTGCCTAGGGGCTCGTTTTTGGAGATGTTGTTGAATGGCATCTTGAAGATGGCGGCATCATCCTATTCCAACGTCAACTGTCGCTTCATAAGCTTAGCATGATGAGTCACTATGACAAGGTGCGGCCTTGGAGGGTATTCCGACTCGCCGAATGCGTTTGCGGTCCGCAAAACGCTGGCTTCTATGTCGATGACATGAATCTGCATGTCCCGCCAACAGAAGAGGCGCGCACCGAGGCAAACACTCGGATGGCCGTTCGGCATAACTTAATCACATTGCGGCGACTCAGGACTTTTTTACTGCCTCATACGTAGTGACTAGTAAAGATGGCTTCTTTGATCGCAAAACCTTCACAACCATGTGTATGCATCTGCTACAGGAGCACACTCCCTTTGACATCCCGCCACTGGCAATTGTCGTGCCAAGAGCACTATGGACAGACAAGCAAGTGTATACTGCGTTGATGCGACCACATAAGCGTATCACAGGTATTGGTGAACCATGATTCAAAATGCAACAACTTTACCGCTCGTCGGGGATCCTGCTGTGTGTGGGCAGTTGAATAAGTCTAGTATTGGTGCAGGGAAGAAAAACCCAAGTCTTTCATGTTATCCTTGGCGATTATGGCCCTGATAAGGCTGCCACTGCCACTGCCATGAAGCGCGTACATCAGGAGGCACTGTTGTGCAATTTCAATATGGAGGCGATGAACTTGATCCAGCCGAATTGGAAGTTCCAGGTACACCGGTTCAAGCTTTTCCAACGGACCTGGACCCACGATGAAGTTCTTGCGTCAAAGCATGAAGAGCAGCCTTTTTCAGCGCGTGAGATGCAGACTGTCTGCCATTCCATGGTCGAAATTGAGCGTCGACGATTTTTTAGGAAGGGTCTGTTGCGGAACGAAGAGCTTGGCTATAACGAAAACACATCAAGTACCTAGTACATAAAAGGATTCGCGACGCAAGGTTCTGTCTATGATTGGTGAGTTCATTGTGCGGCAGCCCTCGGGTTTTCCATCAGACGAGTCGGGGGATCCACTCGACATCTTGTCTCGGCGCAGCGGGGCGCAGTACCTGGAAGAGCTTGGGAGCTACCGTACGTCTAGGTAGCCCCAAACAGTTCAACCAATACTTTTGGTGTGCAGAGGTTCGGGGTTACTTGTGACCCACTACAGCCAAGTACCTACTTGAAGTCAGTAAGGACTTACCTAAGTACCTACCTACCTACTTAAGTAGGTAGGTTATGTAGGTACCTACATTAAGTACGTAAGTAGGCTAGCAGGTAGGTACTTGGGTACCGGTAGGTACTTGAAGTAACTTGGAAAAAACGACGCCCCACTCGTTTGGCCCTTCCCTCCACCACCCGGTTCAGACGGAACGACGCGCTGCTTGATCGTCACGAGAAAATACGCACTCCTTGCAGCACTCGAATCCATCATATGCGCCGTCTTTTGTCTGCGCCCCCCCCTCCTCTCGTCGATGCTCCGGCTTTGAAGGCTGATATACAAGGCCGTCTGGAGTTTGTCCGCTGCCGCCAGCAACGAAACGCAATTCATCTGCTCGGGTCAAGCTTCCGCCACACTCCGCTCCGTGCCACATGTGGCCGGCGCGAGAGCATCCACGATGGCCTCTTCAACGTAAGTCGCAGGACCCTCTTCCAAACCCCGGCGGCCTTGTGGCTAACGGTGTCGTTTGATTAACCCCCTTTGCAGCTTGTTGAAGGATCTGGCCAAGGCTATCCACGCCTTTCTCAACGATCCGTCTCTTCCGCTGCCGGAGTCGTTGCTCAGCACCATCAACGCCCTGTTGCAGCGCCACGAAGAATGCGACGATACGGCCACAGATCAGCTTCAAGAGAGCTTGCTCTACATCTTCGACAAGCGAGTCAGGGACAACGGCCGGGCGGCCGGTCCGTGGATGGCCATCCTTCGCAGAATTCTGCCTCTGTTGCGGACGCCCGAGAACATACTACCGTGGTTCGATGCCTGCAATGCAATCTTGAACGACCAAGATCCCGACAGCTGTGTGATTGACGAGACTGTGGCCGTGCTCATGGAACTGACGACGCTCATGGAGGAGTGGCACGTCCCTCTTGCAGGTGACTCTGCTTCCAAGCCTGTCGTTCGTAGGGTGTTCGAGCTGTGGATCGAGCGCTTCTATCCCGCCCTCCTCGATGGAAGTCCGACGTCGGAGTACAACGAGAGGCTCGTTCGGCTTTCCTTGTCGAACCTCGGAAGGAAGCGACCAAAGGAAGTCTTGGCCACCGTGGATGACTACTTGGTGCAGAAGACACATCGCAAATCCGCGCTTCGGTTTCTGTGCGACTTCATTCAGGGCCAACCGCCACGCTTGTACGAGATCGCCGATACGCAACTGTTTTCGCATCTCCTGACATGCCTCCGGCAAGACACGTCAACAACGATGATATCGGCTGCGTTGACGACGCTCATCATGCTGCTCCCCCATATGCCAAGTTCACTGGTTCCGCATCTACCAGCGTTGTTTACCATCTATGGACGCCTTCTGTTTTGGGACAGGGCACACTCGAGACCGGTGGCGTCTCTCGATCGTGATGGCGGAGGGGCTGACACCACGCCTCGCTGGGAGGTGGCCACGTTTGATGCGGCGGTGGACGACCAAAGCATTGCCCACCTGCCTCATTACTTTACCATTCTCTACGGCCTGTATCCGATCAACTTCATGGACTATATCCGCAAGCCTCAGAGGTACATGCGCCACGCGAACGCGTCCCATGCGGATGATCTCGAAGTCCAGCCCACGGAGATGAGACACCGGTCGGAGAGGTTTCAGCACAACCACCTGCTTCACGCCAACTTTTACTCTCTCACCATCGATTCGGAGAAGACCGACACCAGCCGCTGGATCAAGAGCGAGGCGGCCGAGGTGGTCGCCGAGTGCATGAGCCTCTGTCTCGAAACCGACATGCATACCTTTGCCGACCCGAGCACGGCCATATCCGAGCCCGGCGGCGTCGAGGCCGGCACGACTATGGATCATGAGTTGACGGACGACGGCCCAAAGGCGGATGTTGCCTTGCTGAGTGAATCCGGTAGCAAGCGAGATAGCTGGCGCCACTCTCATCTGACACTTACATCTTGCGACTCCATGTCGAGCAACCAGACGCCGGCAACCATGATGCGTCGCAGTTCTCAGTCAAGCGTGCCATCACATAGGGACTATGGCGACGGCAGGCCCAGACAACCAGGCACGAGCAGCCCAACCCTGCCATTATCGTCGTCTCATACCCAGCTCCAGGACCTCATCCAATCCAACAAGGTGATCAAATCGGGATTTCACCCATCCCTTGCCAGTGAAAGCACAAGCACACCTTCGCTTTCCCCGGGTCATTACGAGTCGATGGCCGAGCGGGTTGCTGCGGGAATCTCGCCAACGGACATGGCTCCGCCTCCGCTCCCGGTCAGCTCTCCTTCCCCGACGCCAGCGTCAAAGTCGGAATCGTCTACTCAGGTGGCGCATCTGCAGAAGCTGATTCTGCTGTTGCAAAACGACTTGAGCTTCGAGAGGTACCTCAAACAGCAGCACATGGCGCACATTGGTGAGATTCGGCGCAAGCAGATGGCCGAGGCGGCCACCGAGGCGGAGACGCAAAACCTCATCATCATGAATCGAAATCTCAAGAGCCGGTTCGAGGATGCTAAGAAGTCTGAGATGCAGGCCAAGAAGGAATCCGAAAGAAGCCGCGACATTGCCAAGAAATGGGAAGCCAAACTGGCCGACAAGCTGAAGACGCTGCGAGACGAGTCCAACAAGACAAGGGCGGCGATGGAGACATTACGAGAGGAACTTGCCGAGTCTAGATCCGAGTGCGAGAGGCTGCGCGCACTGTTCTGCGACGCCGAGGAAAAGGCACTCGGTTTCCGGCAAACGACGCAGTCGCTCGAGATGGACGGCACCCGGGTCGAGTCACTCAAGCTCGAGGTAGAGAGACTGATGCGGTCGGAGAGAGACTACCAAGCCAGCGAGGTCGAGCGAGCAGAGGCGATCAAGTCAGCGACAGAGGCCGAGAACCAAGCCCAAGCGCTCCGGATGAAGCTGAGGGCATTGCAAAACGACGTGCAACGAACAAGGAAGCTGTTCCAGGCACAGATCAAGGCGCTCCAGACGCAGCTGTCGGAGGCGCAGGAGGAGCGCGAACGACCGGGTGCGAATTCCAACATTGCTGTTGAGACGGCCCTGGCGGCCAGTCGGGCCAAACAGGCGGAGCTGCAGAAGCAATACGCTCTGCTCATGCGAAAATACACGGCTCTCCAATCGTCCTTGCTGGACATGCAGTCGGAGCACGAGCAGGAGCAGCATCGGTATCGGCATCAGCACCAACCGTTCCTTCGGTCGGGACCGCCGACGCAGCAGCAACCAGCCGATGCCGCACCAGACTACTCGTCATTGTCCACCGGCCCCATGATGATCAAGGCGCGACCAGATCGAGCACTGTCCAACGCAGAAGCCACGAGCTCGCCGACTGGTTCTTCCGACGCGGCCACGTCCCCGGGCGACGCGACTGCACAGGCGGAGGGGTCGGGATCGGGATCGGGATCGGGATCGGCATCTGGATCTGGATCGGGACCGGCAGCCCTGCCGATGCCTCGCATGTCTCCGGACCAACGTCACTTTGGTAGGTGTCTTTGAGCCACGCATCGGAACATGCACACGTGGGGAGATGTTGACTGACAAAAAAAAAAAATGTCCGATAGCCGGTTTCCAAAGACTCCGCCGAGAGTCGCGCGACAAGAGCAGCAAGGACGATGGCGGCGCCGGGTCGGGCAAGCCAAAGAAGGAGAAGAAGGGATCCGGGCTGCGTGGGATCCGGGGGTTCGTGTAAAACATGGCGGGGCCAACAAGGTGTTGTATGCGTGTATGAATGATGAGAAATGCAAAGTGTCTAAAGTACCCCTGCCATGTCAATGTGTAAAATAAGTCAAGGGGTGGAGTGTATGTACAAAACATGGATTCCAGTGGGGTGGTAATGAAATTCCGAAACTGATATTCTTCTCTCCCCCTCTGCCTATACTGTAGCAGACGCCCTAAGCAGACCTGCGTTATGCCCTAGCTCTGCTCTACACAGCGCCAGTGTAGAAAAGAAGCAAAGCCAGGGGCCTGTCCTGCTTCTTTTTGTCAGTCCTTGCCTTTTCGTTACTTGCCCACATTCCCTTTGTTTATGACGCTGTTCTCGTTGGCAGCAGCTTTGGCTCTGGGCAGCACGCACCAGAGTTGTGGCTAAGACGCACCAAAATCTGCTTCACCATCTACGTGCCCGTGCGGAGACACGATAATATAGTTAGGATTGTATAATCATCATCATCATCATCATCATCATCATCATCATCATCATTTGCGTCACACGGCGAACATGCCAGTGCCGCGCCCACGCAGCCGTCGTACGCGCAAAACGTTGTTTGGCAGGAGCGGCACGGGCTCTTTCCGAAATCCCAGGCTGCGGCTGCTCCGTGACGACGGGGAGTAGTTGGTTTTTTTTTTTTTTTTTTTTTTCGATTTTATTATTCTTCTTATTATCGTTTCCCTTTTTTTTCCCCCCCCTATTTCCTTATTTGCATCGTTTTCAAAAATGTTCAAGTCCCGCCCAAATACCAGCACACACCCCCGGCACAAAAACGTGGGCCACAGTGGGTAATGTAATTCCGAAATGTTTTACACCAAAATTCCCATGGCAAACATGTTCGGCATTTGTCTGGACGTACTATACATGTAGCATGATGTGGCACGCGGCCCCCCTCATTCAAGGAGGTGCGTGTTGCAAATGGGAAAGGGGGATGTGGATTGCGGCGGCATGGTACGGTGCTGGTTTTATCGCCTTGCTGGCTATAGGGCTGGATTGGGGTACTGACCGGTTTGGTTGTCCGATTGAATGAAGGGTTCCCTTTGGTGCACAGAAGGCTACGCTCAGGTATCCCCTACTCTTTTATTAAGTAGTTTGTTGCGTAACAATAATGTTTCTTGTGTTTCGTAGATTCTGACAAGGCATTGTTTTATACTGCAAAATACATGGATGGTACCGGCTATTTTCAGCATGTTATTTGTATTTACGTTGAAAACTCGTACACATTTATTTTATCATGTTAATGGACAACTGCAAGTAAGCGTCAAGAGGTCATCATTGACAATTAGGCAAAAAAAGTCCCTTCTCTACCCTCTACATGTACGTGATATACAATATAAGCACCCCGAGAGAACCTATAATGTTCCCTGAGTCTGCTGTATACACAGCTTTTTTCCCCAGCATCCGCCTTATGGCACTTGAGCCAAATCTTAAACACAACAACAATGAATGTGAAGACGGAAGCTAGAATAAAGAAGAGAAGCAAAGTCAGGGGCCTGACGCGGCACAGCTTAAACACAGTTGATCCCAATGTCCGAGTCCTTGAACGATTTATCCAGGCTAAAGTTCATGTCTGTACACGCAGCTTTGAAGGCTGCTTCGTCGATGCCCCCGGAAGGCTCGGTACACTAGAATGGTATCAGTCAATACTATCCAAAATGTCGTCTCAAACCCCCCCCCAAAAAAAAAAAAAAGAAGGGGGGGGGGGGGGGGGGGGGGTTGCGGAGGGCAAGGGCCATGCGGAAAGCACGAGTCTGCCTCGTACGGAGAAGGGGGGGGGGGGGGGGGTGGAGTTGGAGTCGACGTACCAAGCCGTTGCCTGTGTGCGAGAGCTTGTCAGCAAAATCACAACGACAAAGAAGAGCGGGGAGAGGGCCGGACTCACTCATGAATGCACGGGACGAAAAATTTTCCTTGAGGTAACTAAGGCAAGCAAGCGAGGAGAGTTTAGGGTTGGCAAGACCCATGGTGCTGCAGACGCAGGAGAGGCCGAAGGCGCTATGGGAAGCATTAGCAAAGGGCGCCTTGGCGGTATACATCTATCTGTATCATGGACGCAAAAAGGGCAGGGAGAAGGAGGCCGAGAGTCGGGGCAAGGAAGTCCGGATGTCGTGCAGATGAAGAGCTGTAGAGGGAAATCAACATACAGCTGAACAAAGGAGAGGATAACGGCGGCGGACTTCATGTTGGGCGAGGATGAATGAGTGAAGATGTTTTTTATTGGAATGAGCGTTTGATGTGAGCGAGGCCGTTGGGAATGAGTGATGATCTGAGTGGCTAAGGAAATCGATTAAGCACTCGGGGCTTTTTTGTCTTTATATGACCCCGACCCGGCACGAGACGCCCAAGCGGTTAATCAGGCGCCTTTATTACGTCGGGGTATTTTAGCCATGTTTTGATGGAGATTCGCCACCAGGTAGCGTGCTATCTCCAGGCTGTTCTCGCGCCGGCTGGGCCGGGCGACGGATTGGGGTACCTGCCGATAGCGGTCTACCCGCCGGCGCCGGCGCCCTCGGACGAGGCCAATGCGAATTCATCCTTGGCCCAAGCGGCGGCCATTGCGGCGGCTCCGCGCCGGGCCTGCAGCGAAGCTCAGGACCAGCCGGCGACTGCGCAGGTCCGGAGCGGGTATTGGGGCAGGAGCAGGAGCCGGCGCAGTGCGTCGTTCTTTACCAAATGCGCAATGGTTTGCCATTTTGGCATCGCTTTGAGGGGAAAAGTGCTTCATCTCGAAGAGATTAAAGTGGGGCAGACGCATGAATTACATCATCTCTTTGATGCCGAGAAGGCTACGTTCAAGTACCGACCCACTTCGGCATCCAATCAAAACGAAGCTACTGAGGGTACTTGGTGCACACATAAATTTGCCCTATTCTATAAGTACCGGAATACATAGCGTCACTTATTTAGCAGGCTTAGCAAGTTCTCCGAGGTTAAGTAATCTGATCCAATAAAAGCGGGGGCTATCTAGGTGTAGCCTTCTCGGCATCAAAGAGATGCATGTATATACATATGTATGTAAGTACCGTAAAGGCATTTTTGCAGATGTTTATTTAGATACCTACCTAGGTAGGTAGTAGTAGGCTCTGTACACTTAAATTAGTAAAAAAAGTACCCCAAGATCTGGCTCCCGTTGCTTTGTTGTACACGGAAAGCGATGCACAAGGCACCTACACACGTGACTGCCCATCGATAGTGTGGCGGAGCGGTGGCGCAGCACGGTGGCGCAGCACGTAAACCAACCATCCTTCAGAACCGAGGCGCTGCGCAGTCTGCCAGCAGTTGGCCTTGGCGTCTTTATCATGCCACGGTCTCTGGTTAGGTACACAACTACGTTGCAGGCGCAATTTCCAAAGACGTCTGCCGGGGAACTATGATATCATCCGCCATAGGCCTGTTCGTTGTTAAACAGCGGTAGAGGCAAAGGGGCCGAGCATCGGGACAGGATGGAGAGCTCCGGGAATGACATGCAGACTGGCCAGGGAGAGGGGAAGGACGACCGACTTTGTTTTTGCGCGGGAATGAACCAACGAAGCCGTTGATCAATCTACATGAGCGGCTGGTGGTGGTGGTGGTCAAGAGGAGACAAAAAGGAATGGATGGGCAACTGGATGGGCAACTGGATGGGCAAGGAAGCGATTCAAGCACTCGTGGTTTTCTCTTCCTGACCAACTTGGCACGAGAAGCCGGGGCGGCTAGTCAGGCGCGTTTATTACGTGCAAGACATTCATCTTTTGTTTCATGCGACGGGTGAATGTGCTGGATGTGTGTTGTACGTACCCATCGTCAACACGCAGGCACCCATGAGGCAGGCACCCATGAGGCACCCATGCACATAATATGTATGTGCATTGTATTGTAGCCCTGTCGGCAACGATGCAAGCAGACAAGCCGTCGCCGTCCACGACGCATGCGGCCATGGCGTCGAGCCCAGCAAGTGGGAAGGTGCTGGGACGGTGTGTCGACGAGGTCCTTTTTTTTTTCTCTCCTTTTTTCTCTCCTGCTTTCTTCTCCTTTTCGCTTTTCCCTTGTTTTCCTTTTCCTTTTCCTTTTTTTTTTTCCCATTCCAACATCTTGGGCGCCTCTTTTCCAGTGGAACGGCGCGGCTCGGTTGATCCTTTCCACAGCTCCCTACCAGGCCTCTCCCCCCATTCTCATTTCCCTTTCTTTCGCTTTTGATTTGACTTGTTTTATTTTCCGTTTCTGGCCCGAAAGAATGCCCCCACGGTCGCGACGTGAACCCAAACGCGCCAGGATAGTGTGGGTCGTCCGAGTCGGCTGAGTCGTCGGGTCGTCTTCGCCCCTTTTTTTATCTTTTTTTCCTCCAACACCACCCGCTTTTTACCGGGCGCACCAATGTCGCTTGTGCCCTAGCCCGGCCCGCCTGGCATGACTCCATGTTGTTTTCTCTGCGCCACTGGCCGGGAATAGAAACAGACCTGGACGGGAGGGATCAAGGTGGAGGCCTTTGAAGCGCTGGGGGTCGGTCGTCCTGAATGGAGGACGGGCGAGGACGGGCGAGCATGGCGAGAATGGCGAGGATGGCATTCCTCCGTCCTCCTTGTCATGACCGAGGGGTGACCGGAGCTGCTTACATAATAGGGACTGCGTGTGGAGTCGTCAAGGATCACCATGCTGCTGCCTGCGGTGGTGGGCGGGCAGTGTCGGCGGCGTGGTGCCTGGGGCCGAGGACCACGAGCGCACGGGCCCGTTCTCCCATGTCCGCCCTTGCCTAGCATCTTATTCTAATTGGGCCGGGCCTGCGCCACGATGCCTTCTCTGTCGATCCACACTGTATCCACAAGACTCCATGAGTGTCCACGGGTATCCACGAGTATCCCCACGCATCCACACGTACCGTCCAAGCGTTCGCCAGGCCAAGCCGCCACACTAAACGTTCTGAACATCCCCCAACTCCAAACATGCCCAAACATGCCACGCCCGCAACGCTTGCATCGCGACCCACCGCCGATGACGCACGTCATTGGCTCGCCGTCGCCCTCTGGACACCCGGAATACCCGGATACCCGACCGGCCCAACTAAGACTCATCGACCGAGCCCACAAAGCACTCCAGAGGTAGAGAGGCTTTGCTTTGCCACGGCAAGATCCTTGTCCTTTGTTTTTTTTTTGGGGGGGTTTTTTGGTTTTGTTTTCTTGACTTGTTCCTCCCGACGGACAGACTCGTCCCTTCCGTACATAACACCAGCCCGTGTTCCTGCTTTCCGTCGGATTTCTCTCTCGTTCTTTAACGTGCTTATCCCTCCTCCTCTCCCCCTTTCATTTTCTTTGCCTTCACCTCCTCCACTCATACGTCTCCATCTTTCATTTTGCGAGCGTATCTACAAGTCATACGGAATAGCATTTTCCGATACCTTCTTTCTCAGACCCTGCCGACTTAGTACCTGCTTTCAGCCTCCCACCATCGTTATCGAACATCACTTCACACCAAACACACGATGCATTCTCAGCTCCTCACCTTGGCCATGGCCGTGTCGGGCGCCAGTGCCTTCCATAACGGTTTCAACTATGGCAACAAGTTCACCGACGGCCGAATCAAGACCCAATCTGATTTCGAAGCCGAGTTCAAGACGGCCCAAGGTCTCGAGGGCACCAACGGCCGGTTTACCAGTGCTCGTCTCTACACCATGATCCAGGGCGGCACTGACAATGAACCCATCTCCGCCATTCCTGCTGCTATCAAGACCAAGACCAGCCTGCTGTTCGGTCTCTGGGCCTCGGCCGGCGATGGCAACTTCAACAACGAGCTGGCTGCCCTCAAGAAGACGATTGACCAGTACTGCAGCCAACTCGACGGCCTTATCGCTGGTATCTCCATCGGCAGCGAGGACTTGTACCGCATCTCCCCCACCGGACAGAAGAACTCCCCCGACCCCGGTGCCAGTCCTGACACCTTGCTCAAGTACATTGAGTCGGTCCGTAAACTCATCAAGGGCACGTGCATGGAGAATGCCGGTATCGGCCACGTCGATACCTGGAACGCCTACTCCAACGAGACCAACGTGCCCGTCATCAAGGCCTTGGACTGGGTTGGCATGGACACGTACCCTTACTTCGAGCACGACAAGGACAACGGCATCGACAACGCTGCTCAACTCTTCCAGGATGCTGTTGACAAGGTCAACAAGGTTTCTGGCGGCAAGCCTCTCTACATTGCCGAGACCGGCTGGCCTGTGAGCGGTCCCACTGAGAACAAAGCCGTCGCCAGCACCAAGGAAGCTGAGAAGTACTGGCAAACTGTCGGCTGCCCCATGTTTGACAACACCAACGTCTGGTGGTACACTCTCCAGGACGGCGCCCCCACAGTCCCTAGCCCCTCGTTTGGCGTCGTCGGATCTACCCTCAGCACCAAGCCTCTGTATGATCTTTCTTGCAAGGGACACGAGACTCGACCTGCCGCCAAACACAACGGCTCCGACAAGAAGAACCCCGGCGCTTCTGACGGCTCTTCTGGAACCAGCTCTGGCTCTGGCTCTGGCTCCGGCTCTGGCTCTGGCTCTGGCTCTGGCTCCGGCTCTGGCTCCGGCTCCGGCTCCAGCTCTGGCTCCGGCTCCGGCTCCAGCTCTGGCTCCGGCTCCGGCTCCGGCTCCGGCTCCGGCTCTGGGTCCAATGTCAAGCCCCCAGGACCTGCTACCACACCTCGTAACAATGGGACGGCGATGCCTACCGGCTCTGGGTCTGGGTCTGGGTCTGGTTCCGGCTCGGGCTCGGGCTCTGGCTCGGGCTCGGGCTCTGGCTCTGGCTCTGGTTCCGGCTCTGGCTCCGGCTCCGGCTCTGGTTCAAGCACGTCGTCTTCTCCCTCCACCCTTCCTACCAGCGCCGCCTCGCACCTGCACGCGCTTGCTGGTGTTGTCGCTGGTATCTTCATGGCCGCCGCTGCCTTGTAAAAAAACTAGCTCCAGCCTCACCGTACACGCTTTCAACCATGCTTTACAATAATGACGAAGGAAGACAAACAAGACGGAAAACCGGGACGAGTTTTTTGCGGAGACGTGTAACCTGTGTAAAAATTTTGGAATTTTCGTTCTTAGGACTGACTCGATGCGGTCCGCTTGCATACATATTGGACGGGTAGGGCATATTAAGACATGGCCAGTGGAATCACACTCATTCAACTGGATAGAAATTAGACGCCGGAATCCCCATGAATTGGAATGACATGAATTTTTACTACCAACTCGAGGGGCTTGTGTGATTTCGCATGTACTTTTGCGCGGGCATGTGTGCGCGAGGTGTGTATAACATGACGTGTGGACGCTCTCGGTGTTTCAATGTCACCATGTAACTCTCAGGTCTTCTCATCCACGAGGTCCACGCCGAAAGCAAAACGACGAGCCGAGATGACCATCCCGCCTAAATGGAGCGAGGTACGCCCCTGACGCCCCTCGCCGGCGAGCCTAGCGGCAAACGAGACGGAAGCCAAAAAAAAAAGGCCAAAAAAGTCCACGGTCGCACGCAATTGGCCAACCACATCGCGTGGCCCCACCCAACGACGCCGACCCCACGGCGCGCGAGTCGTCAGGCCAGGCCAACCTGGTCTGAAAAAGCCGCCCGAGCAAAATTCACTCCCTGCATTCGGCATCCCTTTCGGCATCCCATTCCGCGTCAGGCCACGTCTCACCAATCTCGCAGGGGGGGGGGGGGGGGAAGTGGGCGTCCCTCTCTCCCGATCATCAGGTTCCAGGGGCTTTTTTCCCGTCTGCAAAGCCGCACCCCCTTTTTGCTGCCTTTTTTTTTTTTTTTTTTTTTTTTTTTTTTTT